>CABHPH010089290.1:0-22839 GCA_902168325.1 Peromyscus nudipes
CATTGGACTTTAGTTACACTTTGGACCAAACGGACCTAAAAAAAGACATCTACCATACATTCCATCCAGCACCACCAGAATACATATCCTTTTGAATATTCAGGAGACAATCTCCAGGACAGTTATGATATTAGTTACAGAACAAGTCTGAGCAAATTTGGAAGGACTGAAAATGTTAAGTGTCTTTCCTGACCACAATGTATGAAGATGGTATTAGAAGTCTTGAAATGTTCACTTAGAAATTAAAAGGGAAATCAAGAAGTTGGACACAGGAAAATGAAAGCAAAACCTGTGGGACACAGTAAGAGCAGTTGTAGGAGGGAAAAGTAGAACAATACATGCATCTCTACTGTTACTAAGAACTTCTGGACTAGCCAGTCATTCTATAGTTATCACCACCCCCATAACACTTATTCTCAACACATGGGCCTTGGTCCGTGTGGCTTGGACATGAGGCTGATTTGAAACATGGCTACTGTCAGCCTTCCTGGAGTGTTCTCTTTTCGCATCCACTTCAACCCTCTCCGCAGTCCTGGTTCCTGGTGACTGTTTTAGTATGCACTCAAAACATCACACCTGTAAGCCCAGAACTTGGAAGGCCAAGGCAAGCAGAAAGCTATTCGTGTTTAAGCTGATGTGGGCTATGTCAATGATTTCAAAGTCAGCCTGTGCTATACAGAGTGAGACCCTGTCTCAAACAAAACCCAAAACCCCTCAATATATGATGTGATGAAACTTTTATAACCAGCTCCCCCCACTTTTGTCCTGGGCATCTGCTCACTTCCATTCTCTGTCTCGTTGGAAAGGGAAGATCTGGGGTATCCAACACAGATCTTGTTTTAGTAATCTCCCAGCAGAATGCAGCATTCTAGAAAAGCTTTCACTTGAATGATATTTTAAAATCTTATTTTGGCATTAAGATTAGTTGCATCTATATGTATGGGTTTGTGTCCATGAGCCCTGTGCCAGTGGAAACCGGAAGAAGATATAGGAACCCTGGAGCTGGAGTCATACGGGGTTGAAAGCCATCTGATGTGGGTGCCAAGAGTCAAACTCAGGTCCTCTGCAGGAGCAGAATATGTTCTTCCTAACACAGAGACTTCTCCCCAGTCCTGGAAAGGTTTAACTCTAAGAGAATTCAGAAAGGGACATCTACAAAGATGTTCACTGGAACAAGGGATGCTGAGGCCCTTAGGGGCTAGCCAAATGCAGACCTACCATCAGGAGTGAGAAGACTAAGCAGTTTTGGGTAAACAGCCATGGAACAGAGCCCCTCAGTAGTAGGCATGGCAGGAGCAGGCCATGTCCATTGCCAGAACCAAGGCACAGAAGAGGACAGACGCAGTGGTCCAAGGCTACCTGTTTTCTTGCCAGCATGTATTGAATCTTTCCAGGTAAGGTAAAGATGGACAGAGCCATCAGCTCACCAGGTTTGTCCTGGAATTACACCCTTCCTTGCCCCAAGTGGGTATTTTTACTTGAGGAAATAGAACAGTGCTTCCCAGAAAAACATCCTTTGCCAGCCTCTAAATTCAGTCCATAAGGCTAGCTCTGAGTCGCGACACGACGCTGTTTATATCACTCGTATATTACACTGTTTAAAGGAGCTGTTTCTGCAGCAAGTTGTTTATCCTGGAGCTTTCCTCAGAGCTGTACAGTGCACTGCCATGTCACATCTGTCTCCAAACACAGGAACAACCACCACGTTTACAAGACTACGTGGGAAAATACTGTATTTGGAGTCCCCCATGACAGATATGCCTCTCTCAGTTCTAGAAACTGTAGGCTTAGTCCAAGCTATTCTCTGGTCTTCATGTCATGTGAGGTTTAATCAGACCAGTTATTTCTGAGAATATCATGTGTGGCAGAGAACAGGGCAGGCACAGGTCTGCTGATAGGAGGGAATGGTGTGAGATTGATCAGAGCCCACAAAGCAGATCTGCGTTAGGGAGCCTGCTGTCCTATGTATGGATCTTGGCAGGAGACAGCTGTGGACTACTACGGAGGCCAGACGATCACTCACCTGGCCCTCATTCTGTTCCGACTCTCCTGTAGAAGCAGGGGCATTTTAAATGTATCCATGCTGGTGGCCATGACTGGGGTGGCTGCTCTTGTTTGGTTGGAGGGAAAGAGACTGGTCACCTCTAAGGGATCCATGAGCTGGGGTTGGAGAGACGGCTCAATGGTTAAGAGTGCGTGCTTTTGTAGAGGACTTGAGTTTGGCTCCTAGCAAATGTGTTGGATGGCTTAATAAACACCAGCTCCAGGGGACCTGGCATCTTCTCCTGGACCCCACGGGCACCTGCACTTGAATGCGCATAGTCACACACAGACACAGACACACACGTATTTTTAAAGTAAAGTTAAATTCATAAAGGGATTTGGAGCCATCTTGGATGTGCACATTGTGGGACAGTGAAATTTAAACTCTGCTGTCCTCTGAATAAGACATCCATCCACCAAGCGACATACCCATGCTGGCTATTTTAGAAGAAAGAGACTCTTCAGGATAACTGGAAGTGAAATTGATCCCCATCTCCTTCCCCCACATCCTGTTACTTGGAAGGGCCTCATCTCCCACTGCTTCCTCCCACCCCACCCCCTCCTTCGCACACACATCCTCACATTCCCATCCCACGGCTGGCTGTTCGTTCTCTCCTCTGCAAATGCTCTCCCACAGTTCTTCCCAGGAAAGCGTCCCATACCTTTCTATTTAGCTCAGAAGAGCTCTGCTACAAGAGCTTGTTCTGTTTCCCTGGCTAAAACGTGAGCCTGCCAGTGGACGGTTGTGGTGCACTCCTGAAATCCCAGCACTCGGGAAGGAGAGACAGGAAGATCATGAGTACGAGGGTAGCCTGGGCCATTTAGCAAGATCTTGTTTTGAAGAATGAATGAATGAGTGAATGAATGAATGAAGGAAGGAAGGAATGAAGGAATGAATGAAATGCCGGTCAGCCGCCCACACACCTGCTACATGAACCTCCCTCTTTGTGCTGTGTTCTTTTTCTCCGCAGCATCCATCCCCCCTGCCTGATGCTAGTTGTCTCTGCTGACTCTCTGTCACGATCTGGATGGGCCTTCTCAGCTTTTCCACAGCTCTGCTTGCTTCCTACTGCACAGTCCCATTTCTTCTCATGTCCCCACCTCAGGGCCGTTGGGACCAGCTACACTTCGCCCATCACATTGACATGTACTTTTGTCAGCAAAGACAGAGCCTTGTTTTGCCCATCCCACCCCCAGATGATGATGTCCTGTGGCCTTTCATTTGGCATAGCCAGCTCTAGAAGGAAATGACCTTGGCATTCAGAACATTGGTCAGCTGATGGCTGCCGCCTCAGGAAATGATGAAGGCCTGTTGGCAGGAAAGGAAGGCAATATTTATTTTCCTGTCCTATTTTTGTGCCCAGTATGGTGTCTTGCATAAATCAGGGACCTAAAATATCCTTGTGAAATGACTGAGTTCCCTTAAACCTCGACTAGTGATAATTTTAATTTTTTTTTTTAGGAGTTGGGAGAAACATTAGAAGGACCTTAAACCATGAATTATCCAAAAGTAAGGTTTCACTTGTTTATTGAGACTGTCTCATGTATCTAGGCTGGCCTTGAACATCTGATCCACCTACCTTTATCTCCTCAGGGCTGGGATTCCAGGCGTGTGCCACGATGCCTGGTTTATGTAATGCTGGGGATTCAGCCAGGACCTCTCGTATCCTAGGCAAGCAGTCTCCCAACTCACCTGTAGCCTCAGCCCCAGTCATTCTGATTTTTGGTGAGTGTATACCACAGCAACTGTTTTATGAATAAACCCAAGGTTCAGAGACGTTTCTGTTTAATCATTCATAACTATTCAAGTTAGCTAAGCCTCTTTTGTTGGTTGGTTGGTGTTGTTTCCAATTCCCTCTTCACATTTTGGCGTGGGGGCACAGGACTTGGTACTGAATCCAGGACTTCGTTCTGGCATAGAAGGCAAACTATCTATCATGACCCCAGCCTTCCATACACTTTGAAATAAAACAAAACCAAAACTAGGGAGGTGGTTAGCAAAAATAAAACCAGTTGGCACGGAAAGCTAACCGTAATGTGATGCTCATGACGGGAGAGTTTAAAAGTTCGTGTGTCCTGAACTCTATCTTCGTTCTACAAACACTTAGGGGAGGCCGGTGATTACGTGATGTTTACAGACGGCAGAACTGAGCTAGCTCCTGCCGGGCCTGCATCGTGAGCTCGTGATCCCAGTTACTTGGGAGAATGAGGGCGGGGGACGGCCATTCAAGGACTGCTTAGGCTACAGAGTGAGTTCAAAACCAGTCAGGGCAACTTGGTAAGCCCATGTCTCAATATAAAAAGCAAAAAGAGGGCCCACCAGTAGAGTGCTTGCCCAACATGTATGAAACCCTAGGTTCAACCCCCAGAACCATGCACACACACACCCCCAAAAAAAAGAATTTAAAAAATTGAGCTAACATCAGACAGAGCTAGAAAGTAAACCTTGTCACGCAGACTAAGGAGCATACAAAGCCAGTGGGTGGTACAGGAAGTGGCTATTCTGGTGGGAGAGAGCCCAGGAGGGTTTCCTAGAGGAGCCAAGAGTGACTTAAAGAATAAATAGAAACTGGGCTGTCAGATAGCTCAGAGGGTGACATGTTTATCACAGAAGCCTGACAACCTGAGTCTGAGTCCTGGAACCCACATAAAGACAGGAAAATGAGAGGAAAAGACAGACTCCACCAAAGTTGCCTGCTGACCTCCACATGTGTGCACACTGTGAATACACAGATCACACACACACACACACACACACACACACACACAACTTTAATTTTTTTTTTTAAGTTTTCAGACAGGGTTTCACTATGTAGCCAGGCTGGCCTTGAACTCACAGATCCACCTGCCTCTGCCTCCCCAGTGCTGGTATTAAGAATGTGCACTACCATGTCCAGACATAAACACTATACTTTAAAAAAAAATTTATTTTATGTGCATTGGTGTTTTGCCTGCATGTATGCCTCTGAGGAGGCTGGTGGGAAGGATTCCCCGATAGGGTGGCCCAAGAGAACACAGGAATCCAAAGAAGAACGGAGAGACAGTGTGTGCGTGTATGTGTACACGTGCATGTATCCTTTTGAGGCCAGCTGAGCAGCCTGGGATGCTAGAGGATGTTCTAAACATGTAGCAGGATGTGCAACTGAGTCTTGACTACCCACACATGTACTCAGGCAGTATAAACAGGTGTGCGGACATGTCACTCTTCACATGGAGATGCAGCAGCTACTATTTCAAGACAGCCTTTCTCGAGTGAGAATATTTACCTTGTGACCCACACATTTTGTTTTCTTAAAGCCCAACCAACAATCAGCATCACTTCCTTTCCCGGATGTGTGTTCTAAATCTTCATGTGTAGGTGGGTGTGTGCATCTGCCTGGAGCAAGAACTCCTTCCCGTGGGCTCTTGAGTCACGCCCAGGCTGACACTGCTTTCAGAGTCCAGTAAATCCATTCAGAGTTGAATAGCCTTTCCTGATGATCACAGAGCAGCCCTGCTTTGCTTAACATCCAGCCAATCATTTTACAGGTTGGATTTATCATCACTCTTGGTCAAAATCCAAATATTGCTGCTTCACGTCATCAACATGTTTTGTTTTTAAGCCCAGAGAGATATACCAGACCACCTAGCCAGAGAGAGCCTGAATCTTATTCTTGTGAGCTGGACATGTTAATCTGCATAACTAAAGGAAGCCAGGTGGCCAACGGCACCACGTCCACAGCTCTGTCTCACTCGACAATAACAAATTGTATATAAACTGGTTTCCATGGTTTATCTGTCCGCTTTGCAGGTGGCTGAGGAGATGCGGTTTGTCTCTTCGCTTGTTAAGGAGTGAGAGGCGTCACATTTACCCCCAACACATTACAGACAAGGGCTTCATAAATATTAGGCTCTTTGTCCAAGAAAGAGGTCGGTCCTGACAGATTGAGAAATGATGGCCTTCACTTTGCTAGCTTGCCTGCACTTCATGTTACCTTTTGTTTCTCCTGCAAGAAATATTTCTGTCAAGTGCATGCAAGATACTGATGAATTCCTTTCTGATCTGAATTCACCGAAGCCCAAAGAATACGCTCTGAGAAGTAAGTAGGTTTCCCTGTCCCTCTCGGTAGCTGAGCAAAGAACAGTCTGCCATATTTGCTAGAAGCATGCGAGACTAACCCATGACAATTTTAAAAGGCACCAAGCAGGAAAGAGTAGACAAACCCGAGACAGGGAAAGAGTTGTCACTGCAGAGGGCTGTAAAGTCAGTCTAGAAATGCTATTGTAATGAGAAGATTGTTCCTAAATACTGTGTGCTTTACTAATGAAATCAATAGCATTTTACTTTGCATGACATGCCTGGGTTTATTTCCTTTTTGAGACATTTGATCTGCTTCTGATAGTGAGTTGCTTTCTCATTTACTGGAACCAGCTCATCTGTGCTTAGCAGATTCTAAGGTGTGTGTTGGAAAAATGCATGGGCTCTGGTGAGCAGTGAGACCTCTTTGTGTGCTCCTTGTCTGGCCTTCAGATAGTTGCAATTTGGTTTTTTGTGTGTTTCTCAAAATTGTATGCGTACCTCTCTGCCCGACAGAGGCTGAAATCAAGGATACCTTCACTAGGAGTGAGATTCATTGTTGTTGCTGATGGAAATCATGAACAAGAAAAATGCAAAAACTCTTTTTAAAGCCAGCTAGGCTAGCAGAGGCATTTCCATTTCCATTTAGAACACACAGCCCCTTTGTTCTGTGTTTAAAACCACCTGTACCCTAATAGAGAATAAAAACAGAGCATTTGGAGCATTCAAAATGCCGTAACACTTGAAACGACTCCTCTTCTCCACAGGGTCAGATAACCTAGGATTTGATGAAATGGTGGCAAAATATAAACCCAGTTAATTCAACAGCTATTTTGCAATCGATTGTGTTTCATAACCAGACTTGGTGATAGTAATAGGGGCTGTTGCAGCTGCACCAGGCAACTGGCCAAGAGACTCCAGACGGTGTGACAGCAGGCACAGATTCTGGTACTGAGATGGCAGCAGATAGTCATAAACAGTCACAGCCACGTGAACACTGTCCGCCTTGCAAGTTTCTCTGCCCATGTTCTGTCCGTAGGCACCTGGAAATTGAACATTTTCAATTTTCTTTTCATTAAAATCGAAATTTCTCAGGCTAGGGAGATAACTCAGTTCTAAGGTAGTTTACTATGCAGCTAGACCAAAGTTCGATTCCCAGCACCCACACAAGAAAGGTGGGTGTAGGGTCCACACTTGTAATTCCTAGGCTGGAGGGGCAGAGACAGGTAGATTCTTGAGGTTCAATGGATTGCCAGTCTACCCCATCAGTGAGTCCTAGGCCAGTGAGAGATCTGTCCCCAAAACCAAGATGGATGACTCTTGAGGGACAACACTAAGGTAGACCTTTGGTCTCTATATTTAAGTACACATGTACACCTGCATACACGTGAACATACCACCCCACCAATATGAATGGGCAGAAGACTGTCAGTTCACTGCAATGGATAAATTTGTCTGTCTGTAGTTACACAGTTGCTTTGACATCTGTCTGAGATTTTTTGAGCACAGAATGTGCTGTTCACCTTGGTTCTCATCAGGATTCTCCTGGTGGACATATGGAAGGAGAAATCAGAAGAGTTAAGAGTGAGTACTTTGACATGAGTAGTAGATACCCTTTAGAAACTTGTATAGGAATTGTCCCTTTTGGTCTCCTCAAATCTCCTTTATGGGAGGGAAGAGCTACTGCTGTCTAGTTTGTGAAGGAGGAAATAGTCACAGAGGTGCAAAGGGTTTGTGTGAAATAAGTTGTAAAATTAGGATTTGAGCCCTGCGTCATCTGATTCCAAAGCCCTTCCTTCCCCTGTCTCTGTCCACATATATATTCCTAAACACATAAATACAACCTTCTCAGTCTGTGTGATGTTACTGATACATATGTTTGGAGGGCTGACCACTTGGCATTGGATAACCAGTTGGTGTGCTTAGCCCTGGGGAAAACTGTTTCTCCTGCCCCCACGTTCCTTCGTTGCCTGCAGTTCTTTGTGTAGGGTTCAGACCACTTTAGTGTGTCTGTTGGTATCCTCCCTGTTCATCTCATGTTTAGGCAGTCCTGCTGGTGAGACTTTATGTGTGCAGCTTCTGACATTACTAGGAGGCACAATCTCATAGCAAACTCCCCGACCCTCTGGCTCTTACAGTCTTCCTGCCCCACTTCCACAAGAATCCCCGAGCTTTAGCTTTGGGAGTTGTGTTGTAGATGTAGCTGTTGGGTCTGGGCTCCACAACTTTGCATTTTGATTGTGTGTGTGTGTGTGTGTGTGTGTGTTTAATGGTTTCCTTCTATTGCAAAGAGAAGTTCTTTGATGAGGGTGAAGACTACACTTATCTGTGGGTATAAAGACAAATATTTAGTATGTACTCTGTTGATTTAGTAAAGTGGTGGTTCTAGGTTCTCCTCCAAGATCCATGACCTCACTGGTCCTGAGGAGTTGGCTAAGTTTCCAGCGCTAGGTATGATTTTCCTCTTTTTGAGCAGGTATTAAGTCCAATTAGAGAGCTGTTGGTTACTGTAAAGATACATGCCACAACTGCATCCTGAGGGTTATCATGCCATGCTGGCTGATACTGTGGTTCACAGCCATCATAGCTGGGTGGTACTGATGGTTATTTGCTTCCTCCACACTTACAGAGTGCCTTCTGATGCCATGAAAGATAGTCCTCCAGGAGGAGGCTTTCAAATTACCAAATCCTTACCTTTGATCATTGCCTAAAATAAGCAACCAGAAAAGAAACAAGAAAAGACCAAGACAAAATGCAGCCACACAAAAAGGAATGGGGGGTACATCTATCAAGCCAGAGAAATGGCATCAAGAGGGAATAAAGCACCTAAATGTAATCCAATTAAGGTAATTAAGGCTGTCTGCTGCTTAAATGCCTGCAGTGCAAATGTTAAGGAAGGTACGAGAATGAGAGCATCCACCTGTAGCCTGGTGGTGGTGGGGAGGGTGGGGTACAGCTGGGGCCACACTAGATTTCAAATAATTGGCCCTGGTTATTTGTTTCAGGCAGATACCTGTGAGAACATGGGTGTCTCTGTTATTCTTTATGCCTTTCATTGTATAATTGTATTTTAAAACACCTTCTCCAACCCAAAGCACAAAGATGGTAATGGGCTTGGGTTGTGTGGGGCTGGATAACACGCCATGGCCTGAGGAGATGCTAGGGGAAGAAGACCCTTGATATCTGTGTGGAGATGCTTGGCTAGTGTAGAAAAGAAAAGGTGGTGATTTAGAGAGACTGAGTGGGAAGGATGGATTAAGGGGCATACTCTTTTTCTTTTAGCAGCCTCGCACATGTAGGCAAGCGCTCTACCACTGAGCTACACACCCAGCTACTCTTATCTATGATTGGGAAGCTATTGGCTTGGACTGTGCAATCCCCGCCACATCTGGCTTCTCCTTCCACAGTTGGGTACATCACCTGAGGAGGCAGAGTCAGCAGGTTCGAGAGGGACTGAGCAGTTCCTGCAGCTCGGGACTCGTTTACTTTTCCCTACTGAACAAACAAACAAACAAACAAACAAACAAATGTGAAATACTCTTCGGTGATCAATCTGTTACTGGATTCAGTACACAAGTTGTTCAAGTCACAAACAAATGAATGCAGTTTTGTCATACATTCTGTTTCAACTTCGTATTACTTATTAAGGCAAATGAAATAACCACCAATATTCATGCTGGGATTACACCTGTTGGTGAGCAGAAACCATATGGCATGGCTACAAGAGATAACGAGAAACTCATTTAAGTAGTCTGTGAGAACTAGTTGTCTACATTTGGGGTTTATACTCAGGGGTATTATGGATTTCATTTTTGTTTGTAACCTGTGGTGTTACAGATTGAATTGTGTTTCTTCAAGTTCATATATTGAAGTCCTACCCAAAACATCACAATGTGTCATTGTATGTGAAAATGGGGAGAGGCGTCTTTAAGGAGACAATGAAGCTAAAATGAGATAAACAGAGCCCTAGTTCAATGCTAGGGTAGGACACAGGCCTGCTTGGAAGAAAGACTATGTGAAGATGTGTGGTGTATATCTGGGCCATTTGAACCAAGGAGACTAGCCTCAGAAGAAACCAGCTCTGCCCACTGTGGGGGTATTGTGTTCCCCAAAATATTGTGCACCCTAATAAACTTATCTGGGTTCAGAGACAGAACAGCCACTAGATACAAAGGCTAGAAAATGGTGGCACTCACACCTTTAATCCTAGCATTCCAGAGGTAGAAATCCCTCTGGATCTCTGTGAGTTCAAGGCCACATTGGAAACAACCAGGCACGGTGACACACGCCTTTAATCCCAAGAAGTGAGCCCTTAATCCCAGGGAGTGATGGCAAAAACAGAAAGATATATAAGGCGTGGAGACCAGAAACTAGAAGCATTTAGCTGGTTAAGCATTTGGCTGGTTAAGCTTTCAGGCTTCTAGCAGCAGTTCAGCTGAAATTCATTCTGGATGAAGACTCAGAGGCTTCCAGTCTGAGGAAACAAGACCAGCTGAGGATCCGGCGAGGTGAGGTAGCTGTGGCTTGTTCTGATTCTCTGATCTTCCAGTATTCACCCCAATAACTGGCTTCAGGTTTGATTTTATTAAGACCTGTTAAGATTCCTGCTACAGCCCACATTGCCATCCCTGATGTACCAATTTGTAGAACTATGAGGAAAAGTATGCCTGCTGATGAAGGTGCCGTGTGGCACCTGCTGGTAAAGGTATCATGTGGCATTTGTTACGGCAGCCTTGCAAACTAATCATGTGCCACATGTCCTTTGTATCAGTATAATGATAGTATGCCTTCCTCTTCTTCTTCTTCTTTTTTTTTTTTTTGGTTTTTCGAGACAGGGTTTCTCTGTGTAGCTTTGCACCTTTTCCTGGAACTCACTTGGTAGCCCAGGCTGGCCTCGAACTCACAGAGATCTGCCTGGCTCTGCCTCCCAAGTGCTGGGATTAAAGGCGAGCACCACCAACGCCCGGCGATAATGTGCCTTCTTGAAAGATGTAGGTTGAATTGTGTCTTCACAAAAATATGTTTATAGTCCAGGGAGATAGCTTAGTTACTAAAATGCTTTCCTTGAAGGACCTATGTTTAGTAGTCCATGTTTTAACCCCAGTGCTGGGGAGGCCAAGAGAGAGATAGATCCCTGGCTGGGGCTCTCTGCCCAGCTAGTCCAGTCTATTTGTCACGTTCCAAGTTAATGAGAAACCTTGTCTCAAATAAGGTGAACAGTGCCCAAGGACAATCAAGGTTGGCCTCTGGCCTTTCCCCACATGCAAATGCATTCACACACCTGTGCACCTGCACACACGTGAACATGCATGCACACACAAAAATACCCCTGCTTACACCTTGACTTTTAATTTTTACGCGTGTGACTTTACTTGGAAATAGTGTCTATGTTGTAAATAGTCAAATAATGTAACAATCACACAGTGAGGTTAGAGTAGGTCCTGATACGATGATCATTGTCCTTAAAAGAGGGAGTCTGGACACAGACACACACAGGAAAGAACACTATGTAATGGCAGGGGTGCCAGCAATCAGCAGCTAGCAGATGCCTGGAATGGACTCCCCAGGGCCTCTGATGTGAGCTGTCCTGTCCTTGCTTCAGACTTCTAGTCTCCAGGAGCAGAGGATGGATCTCTAAGCTTTAAGCTACTCTGGGTGTGGGGACTGTTAAGACAGCTATGGAACAGGAAGACAGATGCTAATACAGACAGCTCCGACCTCCCAAACACACTCTGCAGAATTAAATCATGTGTTTATCGCCTGGAGTGGAAGAACAGAAGCCCACATATCTCTATTGAGAGGCCTGGGCCTAAAATACAGTGGTACTGCTTGTAGCCATTTCTCAAAGTTCAAGTTTGCTCATTTCTGATGCTGTCCATGGCCGAGGCCTTGAGTGGAAGCTATACCACGTGCACACCTCCAGACTTCCGACTTGGCCTCCATGTCGTTTCTCCAGACAGAGTTGGGGGTGGGGGGTAGGCAGAAGTTCCCAAGCAATCTGCAGTACTTTTCTTGTCTGGCTTCTGATCATCTCATCCTCACAGCTTTCCAAAACAGCACTTTACCTCTAAAACATTTCGTAACCCTGCACATCCCCGGGCCCTGCCTCAAGTTTCTTAGCCGGCACTATGACAGGATGCCCAGCTTCCCATTTGGATTTCGTTGTCTCTTTGGCTTCATCATTCATTTTCTGTAGTCACTGTTTTATCTTGTCTGTATGCCTCAGCTCTTTCCTAGACACCCAGCCCCCCAGGGGACCCTTGTCGGAGGAGGCAGTCCATAGTAGACACTATGAAGGGCAGCACCAATCTGAGCTAGGATTCCGGGAAGAAGCCTGCTGAAGTCTACCACAGCATGGGCATTTTTGTTGTTGTGTTGTTTGTGTGTGTGTGTGTGTGTGTGTGTGTGTGTGTGGTGCTGGGGCTTGAAGCTAGGGCCTTCCATCTGCTAGGCAAGAACTGTGCCAATGAAGGTATGGTCCAGCCAATCTCTTTGACTATTCAGAGTTTGGATAGTGCCCATTTTACCTACCCAGCTGTCTATTGGGAAGGTTTTTGTTTGTTTGTTTTTGCTCAGGACCAACACCACAGAAACCAATAAAATCTCTTACTAGAAAGAAGGTGATATAGTAGATCCCATAGAAAGTTCTAGGTTCTGTGACTATCAAACATCCATGCAAGACTGAAGGTTTGGCTTGGTGGCAGAATGCTTATTCAGCTCATGAAAGTCTTTGGGTTCAATTCCCAGCCCCCTCTCCCAAAACAACCAAAAGTTCTGCACAAAATAATAACAAAGCATCCATACTGTGGTGGGATAGTATGCTCCATCCTGAAAGATATCTGCATCCTAGGTGAGCATGGTGATGCACGCTGCAATTCCCCACACTTTGGGGAGAGAGGCATGTGTCTGTAATGCCAGGTAGTTAGAGAACGGAGGCAGGAGGATGAGATCCTTAGGCCATTGAGAGAAACCTTGTCAAAAATAGCTCAGTAGTAGGGTGCATCCTCACTTGTACCAGGCCCTGGGTTTGATCCCAGAACTGTGAGAAAACAAACCCAGAAACTGCATTTTAATATCCACACGTCATCAGCACTGCAGGAGAAGGAAGCATCTGCCAGTTAGCGCAGCTGATTGAAACATGTTGCTTTTAGTCCTTTGGACATGAAAACTCAGAACAAGTGTGGTGATGTGCAGCATTGTGCCCTTCGTCCTGATCTGTTCCTGCCTCCCTATGACACAGCATTTTGATCTGGCCCGTGCCTATGTCCTGGTGTCACTTAGGTTCTCGATGGCAACTCAGTAGGGTGGAGGCCAGAGAAGGGCAGTTTGTCCGTGTGAGCCCATGATCAGAAAGGAGCGCAATACAATTTGAAAACCGGAGCAGCTTAGCTGGGAAAACCATCAAAGCGATCAGGAGAGGAAGCAAGAACGGAAGCTTCAACGAAGAGACAGGGACTCCAGGACATGTGCCTTGCAGACTCTGCCCCAAGGGCTTAAAGCTCAATAGGGTTACCCGTCCTGTTGCCTTCCTTGCTGCTCTTACAATTCCAGACCCTTACACTTCAGGGCACAAAGCTGGGGAGATTCTGTGATAGGAAATGTAATTTGAAAACCACTCTAGTCTAGTTGTACATCTAGTATTTTGGGATTCAGGGAAAACCTCCAAATAATCTTTTGGAGCTGGATTTGGGCATTTGGACTAACCTTGTCAAAGTTTAATCCAATGGGCCAACATCCACAAAGTGCTTTCTCTAAGATGTACACTGGCTAACACAGGGTCCAAACTCACCCTCATGGGAGACAAAACAGGACACTGACATATCTTTCAGTGTGACACACTGAGCAAGAGTCTGGATTGTTTCCTGGGAGAGATAGTTCTCTAGTCCAGACTTGAAGGATGACTCGGTTATTTCCAGTGGACTGGGAGGAGGCACTGCCCAAGCTGGAAGGCCGACAAGTGTTAGCCCGGTGCACCTCTAGAATGGAGCAGAGGGAATGTTCTGGCTGTGGCTGGCAGGGTGAGACCAGAGGGCAAGTCAGGGCATGAAGGGCCCCTTGAAGCCCTGCTCAGGAGTCCAACAGGAATCTTAGTGGCCAGGGAAGTCACACAAGGCTGCATATTAGTATCACCTGGGAAATATTCTTGTCCAAGCATCACCCTTGAACTCCATTGACCTCCTCATGCCTTACCCCCTTCCCACAAATAAATGAATAAAGTGTAACTAAAAAAATCATCTGGAGCTAGAATAAAGACAAAGAAAAGGGGCTAGGACTATATCTCAGTGGAAAGAATGCTTGCTTAGCCTGCAAGAAGGCCTTATTGAAACCTTGCTTTGTTTAAAGGGAAGGACAAAAGGAAGGAAGGAAGGAAGGAAGGAAGGAAGGAAGGAAGGAAGGAAGGAAGGAAGGCAAGCCACATTTAAGACACTGATGTCAGCATTGTGAGAAGCCCCTGGATTCTGCAGGCTGTGCCTGGAGTCTCGTGGTGTGTGTGTGTGTGTGTGTGTGTGTGTGTGTGTGTGTGTGTATGTGTGTGTGTGTATACCTGCATATGCATATGTGCATGTGTGTCTCTCTGTGTGTGCGTGTTCACTTATCCACCCAGGAAGGAGTACAATCACCCTCCATCTTCAAAATGAAGTCAAAAGCTGCTTGCAAAATGGAGTCTCTCGGGTCAAGGCACATCCTGGGAAAACACCATTTTACACAATGTGGAGTAACTTAGAATGGGACATAGCTTGGTCTCAAGGAACAGATAAGTCATAGTGAGAAGCAAAGAAAGGAGATGTACTCAATGTAGCCACACTGGGAAGAGGAGCAAAGTGGTCCAGTGGCCTGCTCTCCCTCTGCCCCCGCAGCCCGTCTTCAGGGTCCTGATACAAAGTTTAGGTTTAAATAGAAGCTAAAAGGTGTGCACAGCTTAGGGTTTTGGTCAAAATGGTCCTGCTTACCGTTCTCCCTGCTGCAGACTCCCCAGCAAGGTGGTCTAACAAGCTCCCAGCTGTGGGAAATCTCTTTCCAGGAGACAAGCTCCCTCTGGCTGTTGCTCAGCTCCAGTCTTTTCCTTCTCCGAGCATGAGCTCCCTGGGAAAAGTCTAATTTCTCACAGTCCATTGTCTCAGTCATCTGGTAGCCGAAGGGAGGGGCACAAGTGTCTCCTAATATTTTAGAGATGGGACCACATGTCAGAAGTTTTCTTTTTAATTTAAAATTTAAAAAATTATTATATGTGTGTGGGTGTTTGGCCTGCATGTCTCTGCACCCCATGCATGCAGTGCAGGAGGAGGCCAGAAGAGGACGTCGGATGCTCTGGAACTAGAGTTACAGACAATCGCAAGCTGCCACGTGGGTGCAGGGAGTTGAACACAGGTCCTCTGGAACCCGGTGCTCTTAGCTGCGGAGCCACCTCTCCAACGCCACAAACATGGACTTGGTGTTTCATTCCTTCGAGGACAGTTACAATCTTCTGTTTCACAGTCCTTAAAATCCTGAGGGGAGAGTCCAGCTGGGGCCTGGGCTGCACACATCCCTCACTGTCCTCAACAAAGAGAAGGAGTGTGCATAGGCCACAGCACAGAACTCCCCGGAGTAAACACAGAGAGCAATGATAGTGAACTGAACAAATCTGTGTGCTACATAAACTAAATCACTGGAGCCGATGGGCTGTCGAGGAATAAAATAAGCAGATAAGCATGATCGAAGTGATGAAAGAATATTGGTAATACAAAGTTATGCATATGCATGTGTATGTAAAGTCGAGAACTGTTGGATATTAAAGAGAGTGAAATACTGCAGTTGATCCATAGTCCATAGAGTAAATATTAAGATGGATAGAAATGAAGAAAATTTGGTGAGCTAGCTCAATTCAATAGCCCTCTCAAAATAGAACAAGAAAAGATGAATATATGAAAAATGAGAAAAAAAAAAAAGAAGAAGAAGAAGGGGCCTGGAGAGATGGCTCAGCAGCTAAGAGCACTGGCTGCTCTTCCAGAGGATCCAGGTTCAATTCCCAGCACCCATATGGTGGCTCACAACTGTCTATAACTCCAGTTCCAGGGGATCCGACGCCCTCACACAGACATACATGCAGGCAAAATGCCAATGCACATAAAATAAAGTAAATTTAAAAAGAAAAAGAAAAAAGAGAAGAAAAATGAAGAGAGGGGGGTTAAAATGACTACGCTCAGATGATAATAGGAACCAGATATAGAAATACAACAAAGGGAAGGAAAGAATATCGAACAGGTAATAGACACACTTTCTCCAGAATGAAAGGGAGGTGAGGCTCACAGAACACTGGACAAGATCTGTAAAAGAAATCTACCCTAGTGTGTCCAGACAGAGCTGAAATTAAGGTTATTATGAGCAATGAGAAGGGGCGGGTGAGATGGATCAGAGGTTAAGAACACTTGCTGGTCTTTCAGAAAACCAGAATTCCTCACAACTGCCTGTAACTCCAGTTTCAGGGGATCTGAAGCCTCCTTCTGGCTTCTGCTGAAACCCACACACATAGTTACAGGTACAAGCTCCCAGCTAAGCTTTTCACATGGGCTCTGGGGATTCAAACTCAAGTCCTCATAATTCATTTCCAAGTGGCATAAGGAAACTAATTTTGCACACCTCTGCTTTGGAATTCAGTGTATGACTCGGTGGGGAAGCTTGGAAGCAACGTTCTTAGTGGCAACCTGGACAGGTTGGGGTCTTACAGCGAGTGCCTTTCTGCCCGGGGCCCCGAGGGAAGATTCCGAGGCCAGTACTGCAAGCTTCATCTACTGCAGGTGAGTAGAGAGACCCGTGTGCTCTCAGCATGTAAGATACACATCATAATGTGACTCCATCAGTTCCTTTTCCTAACTGAAACCACAAAAAGACACTAAGAGGCCTCATCAGAAGCGGTGATCCTCTGCTTCTTTGAGACAAGATCTCTCTATGTAGAAAAGGTTGACCGGGAACTTGCAACCTAGCCCTACTTCGAACTGTGAACTCTTGATCCTCTAGGCCCGTGGTTCTCAACCTTCCTAATGCTTCGACCCTTTAATACAGTTCCTCATGTTGTGGTGACCCCCTCAACCATAAAATTATTTTTGTTGCTTCTTCATAGCTGTCATTTTGCTACCGTTATAAATCATAATGTAAATATCTGATATGCAGGATATGTGATATGCGACCCCTGTGAAAGGGTTGTTCAACACCGCCCCCCCCCAAAAGGGTTGTGACCCCACAGGTTGGGAAACGCTGCTCTGGGCTCTCCTTTCCCGGAGCTGAGGTTTTAGGCATCCACCCCCATGCCCAGCTAAAACGTCATTTTAATAGTTGGTTTATGTGCTCAGCCTCTTTGGAATGAGCGACATAGGAGGCCCTTGTCAAAAACCACGTAGGCTTGTTCAGATATTCCTCCCTTCACACTGGAAGAGACCTCCTGGCTGACCTTCAAGTGGAGGATCCAAGGTCAACAATAATTTGAATAGCAATCTTCCATATACATTCTTTGGGCTTATTGGTAGGTCTCTCTGCCCATCTCCGTCTACTTCATTGGGGTCCTGTGGGGGGATCTCTGCCATATTTCAGCTTTCAGAGTCCTTACCCCCCCCAACCCTGCAAGTTTCAACTTTACATCCTTTCTACCAAGGAATCAGCCATTGCTCGGTGGAGTGTGGGTCAAACCAGGACGGTCAGAACCTACTGGCTCAGCTTGAGCCCCTGAATGCATCAATTTCTGGAGCAGCACCTGGAGTCCAGTTACCTGTAGCCCTGGCCCCAGAAATGGAGCTCTGAATGTGAATTTGAGGTGATCCAAGCAGATGAGCTGTAGTTTTTGAATACCCACTAACCCAGCTGACTAACATTTTCAGGCTCACTCTATCTTTTTAAAATAATATAAAATTTTAGTATTTTTGAGAATTTCACCCACTAACCCAGCTGACTAACATTTTCGGGCTCACTCTATCTTTTTAAAATAATATAAAAATTTTAGTATTTTTGAGAATTTCATAATTCATACATTCATATATTAAAACAATATATTTCAACCCCCCCAACTCTTCTCAGATCCATCTCCCATCCCCACCCTCTTCCAACTTAGTGTCCTTTTTAAAAAATTTCTTTTTAAATTGCCCACTGATTCCAATTGGATTGACTTACATTTAAAGCGTATCAATCCTTTGACTGCTCAGATAGAAACCTAGGCATCACTCAACCTCTTATAAAATACAAAATAGATTTTACATGTGTCACCTATAACTGAAATAAAATGACATTGCTGTCTGGCTAGAAACCATGGTCTGAAGTGGAAGGAAACGGGCTCCTTGTTCCTGGTGCTCTAAGAGCCTTCCAGCAGTTAGCCATGGAGACAGGGGTGTGGTTCCTGAGCCTCATTTGCTCCACTGAGGGTCTGGATGACTGTTTAAGGGTCATTTTCAGACGAATGGTTTTGATATCAGAGTAGGTCAGGCCTACGCAGTCATATACATTGTATACTTTGAAGAACTTGCTCAGAAATTGGTATTTATAATTTGGCCTATCTTTATTAAGATGGGCATTCTAGTTATTGACTTGGCTTTTTAGAAATAAAATCTTGATTTGATATATGTGCCATGTTATTCAGAAACTGCAAGTTGACCACTGTTTAGACAATTCTAGGGGAGCCAGTTTTTATGACCGTTAATATGGAGGAGGAATGCACTGGGGTAAATTATCCCAAACCATTGACCTTTAATCTGGAGGAGGGATGTGGCCAGTAAGTTATCCAAAACTTCTTAAATTGTGACATTGAGCCTGGGTGCGTGTTCAACCTAATTTAGGTACATCTGATATGCTATATTCACCTGGATCAGCCTGTATTGGCAAGAGCCTGTCTTGAACAGTCAGAATCCTTTTTTCTTTCAACAGATTTCCTTCTGTCCTTCTCCCCTCCTGCCTGCTGTATGCTAGGGTAGTGGCAGCCTTCCTGAGAAACAATCATGCCTGTGGTGGCTTATGTCTGTAATCCCGGCACTTGGGAGACTGAGGCAGGAGGATTAGGAAATCAAGGACTTCTTGAATTACGTTAGGCCTGGCCTCAGAAGACAAAACAAGGACCTGATTAGATGACTCCGTGTGGAAAGTGACTGTTTCAGAATCCCGAAGACCTATGGGGAGATTCTCCAGCACCCATGTAAATGCTGGGTGAGGTCTATAACCCCAGCTCCTGGGTGATGAGCATGTGTGTGTGATATGTGTGTCCTATCCAGCCAATCTAGTCCAAACTGATGAGCTCCAGGCTCAACCCTATCTCAAAAAATAAGGTGGAATGTGAGCAGGGAAGGACAATTTGTATCAATATCTGGCCTCCACTTGCCCCCCCCCCACACAGGCATGTGTGTACACTATGAGCACTAACATTAAAGGGCATTGTGGCATTGTGTTTCCCAGGATGGAGCAGACTATAGTGTGGGGGTGTGTGTCCCTGACTCTTGCGATGAAGAGGATGTGACCGTGATGTCTCAGCTGGGTAAGTATGAAAAAACACAAACTACTGTCTCAGCGTGAAGTTTGAAAACTCCAACGGCTTAGAGACAACAAAGGCGGCGCCTTCAGGACCTCCAGGGCCTTCAGGGCCACACCGACTCTTCATCTTGGTCGGTCAGCCTAACCAGGAATAACGGAGGGGAGGAAAGTTGGGAACGGAGGTGGTGGGCTGGTGGTGGAGAGGCTCGGGGAAGGAATAGAAAGACAATAGCCGGTAGATAATTGCTGGATCTTGATGTAATAAAGACGGAAAGTGAAATAGTCTCCCCGCAGCTGCCTCATTAGGCCTGGAGACAGGAGTGGGCGGTGTCTGCTTTCCATACTGTGAATTCTCTGCTCTGCCCATGTGGCTGCCAACTGTTGGGTCAGGAAGCCATTTGGAAGTTGGATTGGGCGAGGCCCATAGGTTGCAGTGGATTAGCTCTGAGAGCCCAGCCTTTGGGTCTGGTTGTCACTTCCCAGCTGTGTGACCCCGAGCAAATCATTTAATCTCCCCTAATCGTCAGTCTCCTGTCTCTGTAGCAGGGGACTGACAACCTCTGAAGTTCAGAGACTCCTAACGTCCTACCTCACAATCATGTCTGACATTTGTCCATGCAGAGGAAGATATTTTAGCCCATGGAAACTAGTTTGATATTTTATGTCTTTCAAAATTGTCCAAGCAAGCGCTTTAAAGCCTAAAATTTGTTTTTATCACTAGTGATTGTGATATATAAAAGAGCCAACAGCTCATGACTAAGAGTTCTCCTTCAAAGTGTTGATAGCGCAGCTATTCTTAGTGACTTTAACTTGTCCTCTAAATTTATGACAACACTCACTATCTATCTGGCCTGGTGTTTCATGTGCTGTTTAAAGACAAACAAAACCAACCAACCAACCAAACAAACAAACAAAAAACCAGGCCTGTGGTCATATGTCCGCAACTCCAGCACTCCAGAAGATAAGGGTGGAGTGTCATGAATCGGAGATCAGCCTGGGCTACAGAGCAAGTTTGAGGATAGCCTGAGCTACAGCGCAAGATATTTTTGTATTAAAAAAAAAAAAAGCTGGTGACCTATCTCAGAGGCCTAGCCCTCGCTCAGCAGCTGTGAGACTCTGGGTTCTAGCCCCAGTACTACAAAATCAAATAAAAAATGTTATAAATCAAAGTCAAATTTGGGTTCTTGATAGAGAAGTGATGCAGATCATAAAAACAAAGACAGGGGTAGCTACTATGACATTAGCATTTCAAATGAGTAATCAAGGCCCCAAGTGTAACTATTTGCCTGGCTTAGGAGATTTATCAGTTACTCCATTTTTTCTGGCTAACGCTAAACTGGCTAGCCAGAGCTGACTAAATGGGATGAAATGCTGACAGTCATTGCTGATGATAAAAAAGATATTTTGAGACACTCATTCTCGGAGAGACATGAAGAAGGCGCTCTCAGAGAAACTAGAAGAACCGGCCCAGGCTAGGGTGAGCCGAGCTGATGTGGGGCGGTGCTGGGGAAATTAGAATTGGACAGCAGAACCTCTCTCCAGCTTTGGCACAGACAGGGCTTGAGATCAGAGCCTCTTTGCCCTGGGGAACATTTCCCCATCTGGAAAGGATTTGTCAGTTATTTCTTAGAGCCTTTTGATGGAATTGCTAGTATCTCCCCTCCAGATGTGGGGGCAAGCAGTTCAGGAATGCCAGGTGGCGGCTGTTGGCACAGGTGCTGCTCGCTGGAGCAGAAGAGGAGCAGCCTCGGCCGACAGGCCAAGGCAGGATGATCAAAGCATTGCTGGGGGAGAGAGAGAGAGAGAGAGAGAGAGAGACAGACAGACAGACAGACAGACAGACAGACAGACAGAGACAGAGAGGCATGGTGTGAGAGAGATATCGAAAGACAGAGACCAAGAGAGAAACCCTGGATAGGTAGGAGGGACGGACGACCTGCAGCCAGAGGCTGGAGGACCTGCTGCACAGTGGTTCCCATGGAATGTTAGAGCATTTCAACTAACAGACGTTGCGTGATGTAATAGTTGACCTTCACTGTCAGCTCAACTGCGTTAGACTCAGCCAGGAGACACACCTCCGAGTGTCTGAGAGGGTGTGTCTAGAGGTTACAGGAGGACTCATCCTGAATGTGTGTCTTTGGTCCAATGTGTGGCTCGGGGTGTAGACTGAATAATAGAGGGGAAGGGAGGAAGTAAGATGAGTGCCTGCATTCTCTTTTTCCGGGTCCACAGAGATGTGAGCAAGCAGCCTCACGCTCCCTCTGTCACAGCTGTGAGCCGAGCACCCGGGACTTCTCTGCTGTGAGGGACTGTATCAAGCCGTGAGCCAAAACCATTCCTTTCTGCCTTCGGTTGCTTATTGCCAGATGTTTGGTTACAGTAATGAGAAAAGTAATGAATGTGCATGGCTTCCTGAGAAGGAAATGATGTCATCCCAGGGTAGACAGAGTCCAGACTAAACCTAGATAAAAAAAAAAAAAAAAGATAGAAAATTCAGTGCAAATCTCTTATTGTATTCATTTCTCAAGGCTCCTATCACCAGACTGTGGTGCTTCAGATGACTTCAGAAAAATTTTATTTTCTCACAGTTCTGAACAGCAGACATCTGAAATCACATGTTGATGAGGTTGATCGCTTCTGGAACCACCCAGCAGAGTCTAGCATAGGCCTCTCCCTGAGCTGGGGGCTGCCAACAGGTCTCGATGCTCATTTGCTTATAGATAGACCTTGCCTTCTTGGCTTGGAGACAAACCACGTTTCTTTGGTCTATAGACACACCATGTCTCTTTGGGTTGTAGATACACAGTACCTCCTCGGCTTGCGAACACACCATGCTCTGTTTAACACCAGGGCCAGCAAATTTGATCTGCCACCAACAATTTGGAGCTACACATTTCCATTCTCAGGGGCTCACTCCTAAGTCTGTCCTTCAGAAATGTGCTGACATTTTATGATGCTCGCACTGTTTGAGATCTCAACTGCCTGGCTTCAAGGCTCACCAGGCTTTCCCATCATTACCCTCTTTGATGGTTGGCTGATTTCGAACAGCCTCACCTGTTAAAAGAATCAAGCCGACCTCTGGCTCGGCCAAGGCTGGTTTCCCCTCGCCTCTCCCAGCGCTGACTGAGAAACTGGAGTCATCTAGGATTCAAGAGGAAATTTTTTTTTTTTGTCCAGTAATCTTTTATTGAAACATTGTCTCTCGTTGCTTCTTAATTACCGAAGCATTCCACTGCGCCACTGCTGATGTCACT
>CABHPH010089293.1:0-33058 GCA_902168325.1 Peromyscus nudipes
TCTAAGAGCAGAACAAAAGTCTACACGGGGGTGGCAAATGCCGGCCCTACTCACACAGTAACACACACAGTTTTCAAATACAAGGGGATTATATTTCTTACTCCAAACCTACCCCAGACAGGCCTTCACAAACCTAGGACGACAGTTGAAGAGGATGGGATCCATTAGCACGCAAGATTACAAAAATACTTTCAAGATTTTTAAAAGGGGGTAGAGGGAAGGCTCCGTCAGTGAAGTGTTTACCCCACAAGCATGTCACAAAACTGGATATGGCCCTGTGCACCTATGATCCCAAAGCTGGGGAGGCAGAGACTGGAGGATTCTTGGGACTTACAGGCCAGCCCATCTGCTAAACTCTGGGTTCGCTGACACAACCTGCCTCGCTACATAAGGTTGAGAGCCGTTGAGGAAGACACTGAGTGTCCACTTCTCACTGCACGTGCCTGCACGGGCACACACAAACACACACACGTGCATACACTTCCACACATGTCTACATACACATGAGCACACATAGACCACACAAGCACCCATAATTGTCTTAGTAAACAAATGTGTTTGTTTTCTGCATGTCTGAAGGGTCACATCCATGTCTATACATTCTATCAGTGAGACGTAGCCATGAACACAGCGAAAATGTAAGCATCCCTCCTGTTTCTTTCAGAGTTTGGTTGGATGATGGAAAGGATGAAGGTGTACGGTCAAGGTGAAGAGTGTCCTTTGATGCTCCCATGCTCACGTGCATAAGGACTGGAGATACAGGCATTTCTTCTCACACACACAAGAGTCTTGACTTGGCTCCTTCCAGCTGTCCTAGAACCACTCTCTATCCATAAACCGCCTTCCCTTAGCCTGGTATGCTGCTCTTCCAAGCCTCAGTTTTCAGAAGTCTCAGGGGTGAGGAGCACCCTGCTGAACACCCTGTCTTTTAAAAAGACATGTATTTTCTGAGCGTGGTGTTTTGCTTGTGTGTATCTATGTGTACCAGTGCATGCCTCAGAAGTCAGGAGAGGGCATTGGATCCCCCCCCTTCCCCCTTCCCCGGGAACTCGAGCTGTGGATGGTTGTGAGCTGCCATGTGGATGCCGGAAACTGAACCCAGGCCCCCCTGGAGAGCTGAACCATCTCTCCAACCTCCATCCATCATGCATCCCTTTATCACCCTCGTGGAATGCACATACAGGGAGTTCTCATGATTACAGCCAGCAAGCAAGGGATGGCCACTGCAGTATTTGGTGACCTTCATTGTTCTTGTGATGGCTCAGGTCACTTGAGTCCCCCAGCACCCTCAGCTGTTCAGAGACTGTCCGTTCTGACTTCAGCATTTACAGCTGGCTTCTGGTTAGTGCATCTGGTCTTGACCAGCACTATGCAGATGCTTTCCCTAACGGCAGATACATTTCTTGTTAGTTTACACAATTGAAGACCTTTTTGTTTTCTTATTCATTTTCATGTGAATGAGAAGGATGATATGAAGACCCATTAAAGGGACCAGGCAGAGAGGCTATGGATAAGAGCATGTGCTGCTCTTCCAGAGAACAGAATTGAGTCCCCAGCACCTAAGTCAGGCTGCTCACAACTGCCTGTAATTTCCAGCTACACGATGCCTGCCTCTTCTTCTGGCCTCTGTGGGCACCTTCACATACTTGGCATACTCATATAAATAAAAGTAAAAACAAATCTTAAAAAACAAAAAACAAACCAACAACAACAAAAACCGCCGGGCTGTGGTGACACATGCCTTTAATCCCAGCACTGGGGAGGCAGAGGCAGGCAGATCTCTGTGAGTTCCAGGCCAGCCTGGTGAGCGAGTTCCAGGACAGGCTCCAAAGCTACACAGAAAAATCCTGTCTTGAAAAAAACAAACAAAAAAGGCCCCACTAGGCAAGGCTATGCGTGTATGCATGTAAACATCCCAAGAGAAAAGTCAGACATAGAAAAGGTTCTGGGTGATTTCCTGAGATGACAAAGCCTACTGTGTGGGTGTCTGTCTTGAGTAGGGGACATATGATATTAATAAGTGAGTCTGTCACCTTCTTGTTGTAGCCTCCTGAGTTCTGGGACCATCGGCATGTTCCATCACACCTAGCTTTTCCAAGAGGCTCTTAATTAAATCAGAGACATGGGCTGAGGATGCAGCTCAGTTGGTAGAAAGCCTGCCTAGCATGGAGGAAGCCTTGAGTTCACTCTCCGTCACCACATAAACTGGGCATGTTGACATGCACATGTAATCCCAGAAAAGGGGAGGTGGAGGCAGGAGGTCAGAAGTTCAAGGTCACCCTCAGCAACACAGTGAATCTGAGAGCAGTCTGGGATACATGAGACTCTCTCTCTCTCTCTCTCTCTCTCTCTATATATATATATATATATATATATATATATATACATATATACATATATACATATATATATATTAATATTAATTAGGCTCTCCACCTCTACAGGAGAGAGCTGCAAGTGTGGATTCCTCTCTCCTCGGAAAGTGTCCCTGTGTGACTTAACAGTCTACCACATTTAACTAAAGACACAGAAGCATTAACACCAAAGGACCCAGGAAGCCCCAGTGCACAGCAGTTTTCGTGGGGCCTCTGCTCTTTAGCACAGGGAAATCCTACCAAGCAGGGTCACTCCAGACTGTCTAACAGGTCTCTTCCATCCCCTTCTACAGTTGTCCAATAACTACAAAGGAAGTCACTGTGTCAGTTACAAGCTTCAGAAATAGAAAGAGCCGCACAAAACTGTTTGGTAAAACAGACGATGAGGCAATGACCAGAGATGACATGTCCAACCTTTAGCTCTTTGTCCATTTTCAATGCCATTTTTCATCCAGCCCATTTGGAGATATTGATTCCCTCTACCCCAGGCATCATGTTTTCCTTTAGGCTCAGTGTCCTTTGGAGAAAGTTTGAAGACCTTAGCGTGGACAGCCTCCTGCTTTTCACACAAAACAAATACTGCGGCTAAGTGTCTCAGTGTTCTCCGTTCCCCAGCCGAAGACGGCGATAACTCAGGATAAGAAGGACTTTGAAAAGGTGTTCACACGGGTAGGCTCAACAAAATTCAGACATAGGAATCCAACTTTGATCAAAGCATACTTTTCAAGATGTTCTTGGTGTCCTGCACTTGGATTTGTTTCAGAGACATAACTCTGAGTCAGAGGCATCTGCCGGGGTGTGACATTTGATCTGCCCTGATCTCGCATTTATTCATCATTGAACACTGAGTATAAATTTAAAAGGCCCTGTCATTAGGCTGAGACTCTAAGATGAGACCAACATTCACTCAAGCTAAGGATTAGGATAGGGGTCTCCCATTGGTAGTGGCGGAGGGCTTCTGAGCACTGGTGCCCTTGACCACAGGGGGCCTGTCAAGCTCCAGGTGCCCATGGGCTACCCTTGCTTGACCTTTTTGCTCTACACATAGACTCTGAACACAACAGCCAATTCATCATCTCTTTTTTCCCTTAGGAGACATGGTAAGGAGCGGAGCAGGCTAATGGCAGAAGTCTCCACTTCACATGAGGGACGCTAGCTCTTTCTACAACCTTGCCTGCCTCCTAGAAATCCATAGTGTGGCTTAGAATTCCTCAGAGATCAGCTTGTTCACTCTTGAGCTACTTTCTGTCCAATCAGAGCGGAGCCTCCTGGCCTGACCTCCGGGTAGAATAGTAGTTTCCTCCAGGAGCCAATACCAACAAGGATTCTCACGGTGCCTCGATTCACGAGGAAGGACCTCCTCACTGCCTCAGGGCTGCAGAGTCTCACTGAGGTACAGAGATCCTACCACCTCTAGATTGGACTTGAAGTCTCCCGGCCCAGTCACCACAGCAACAGAAACATTTCCTCTCAGTCTGAAGCTGAGAAGTCTGAGATGGTTACAGATTGAATGTAAAATGTCTCTGCGGGCCTTGGATACTGGCAGGCTGTGGATGGAGCTTTCCGGGGGTGGGGCCTGGCTGATGGACAGGGAGCCACTAAGGTCTACCAATCCTTGGTCCTGGTGACACTCCCCCACACCCGCCAGTCCCCAGTTACCCAACCCCTAACCCCACTACCACCCTTTCTGCTTCCTGGTCCACTTCCATGTGAGGAGTCTGCCTGCCATGGCTTCCTCGGCCACAGACAGAGATGTTCTCGTAGGCAGGCCCTAAACGCCACGGTGGCCTGAAAGCTCTGAAACCACAAGTCAAAATAAATCTGAAATCGTTTCTGTCAGATGTTCTGTTACAGAGCCTGAAGGTGTGAGCAGGGCTGGTTTCGTCTTGACTAGCGGATGCTTGGTCCTCACTGGCTCTTCAACACGCTGTTCCCTCTGCGTGTGCCTGGGTCCCCACCTCCCCTTAGGAGGACACCAGACCTACTGAATTAGGGGCCACTTGCACGGTTCCATTTTTACCTTCATTTCCCCTCCGAGTACAGCCCATTCCGAAGCACTGAGTTAGGGTGTTGCCACAGGGATTTCGGGTGGGGCATCGCTCTGTCCATACCAAGCACCAGTAACAACACATCATGGGTTGGAGAAGAAGGGCAAGAAAAGGGAAGGAGACAGAGACGGCTCAAGCGTGGCCACCGTCCAGAAGAGGACAGCCCCACCTCCTTGCTGCACACACAGCCCTGGCTGCCGCCTTTGCTGGCAGCCCAGATACTCCCTTCCCACAGCTAATGTCGTTCCTCTCCACCGAGTCCCTGGGTACTTACTTCTCCTTCTGCACCCACTGAGCCCAGCACCTCTCCCCAATGCTCCTCCTCCCCAGGGAACGCCATAAAGGCGGAGAAAGGTTCTCCATTCCATGGCAGCAGCACCCCCCCCACCCCCGCCCCAGGGAGCCTGAGGGAGGCTGGAAGCAGGGAGCACCAAGCAAGTGCATGGTTCCATGGAAGATGCTTCTCTTCCAGTCAGCCTCCATCCTGGTCAGAGTTGCTGAGGGGCAGCTGGGGACAGCCAGTGCCTCTTCCACTCGTCCTGGCAGCTTTTGGCTCAGTATGCTCCAAGTATGAAGGCTTCCGGCTATCTGATGGGGGAGTTCGAGACTGAACGTCATGATGAAAACAGACTATGGGGTTTCACGCTTTCACCCTCCCCGAGTTCTCTGACTCCCTGCGTGCCGTTCAGAGTGTTACTGGAAAGGAGATTAAGGGCATGCTTTTTGGAGTCTGATCCAGCTGTCTGCCTTCATATGTAGGCTCTGCCATCTGCCCACTGTGCCATCTTGGGCAGGCTACTTAACCTCTCTGTGCTTCCCTCTCTCATCTATAAAATTGAGCCATAATCGTGACTTTCTCAGTGACAGTGAAATGAGATAACTCACACATTGAACCTGGCTTGCAGCCTAGCATGTTATTTGATCTTCAGGAAACCTGAGCCCGGATGCCATGTTTACCCCCAAACTATAAAGTTGTCATTGTTGGAGAGCACTTGCTATTCTTTATGTCAGTGTGGTGCCTGGGACATTATCAACACCCAGGCAATGTTAGGGAAATCAACAACACAGCTCAACTCTAGTTTTAAAGCCACTTTCCCCTCCTTATTCCTAAATGTTATAGGTACAATAACACTGGCCAGCCAAAACTTAGAAGTTAATACAGCATTACTCCGTGTCTGACTTACAGTTTCATCCATAGGTTTTCAAAGCCAACACCCCACCCGTGCTTAGTGGGCCTGCAGGTGTGAGCAACAGTATAGCACAGTGGTGGAATGCTTGTCAACATTAGCAAGGCCCTGAGCTCCACCCTCAGTCCTGAAAAACAAACAAAGCCACAAACAAACAGAAAAGCAAACACCCCACGCCTCTGCAGACTAGACTGCCCCCCCCTTCATTACTCACATAAAAACATCCTCCAATACAAAGCAGACAGCCCAGAGCTGGCCCCTTCTTGGAAGACTGAAAACCAGGACCATGACACTTGTCCTGGGTACAAATGAACGACAATTTAAACTGCAAATTGGGCTAGCCTCAGAGCACCCTGGAAATCTGTGACTCTTACTTCTGAGCCAGAGACCACCTGCATCCGCAAGCCACATGTTACATCTTATCTTGTCGTTAAGAAAAGCCCACATGAATGTCACTGACCCCGTGAACAGACTCAGACTAACATCACACAAGAGGTCCTGTATCAGAGGTTACATCAAAGAGGTGCCGCTCTAAGTTGGCCTGGTTTTCACAAAGGCCAGTAGATTTCAGAATATTCAGAGGATATCCCCAAAGGAGCTGAGACCTCCCCACAGGTGGAAGCTTCTCAGGTAGAGGATTTAGGACATGAACCCACTGCAAGCTGAAGACAGAGCAAAAGGAAGTGTGATCACAAAAGGCTTTTACTCTTCCATGCCTATAAAGAACATGGATTTGACAGTGGAAAACCCTGTCCCCAGGGCAAATCAGTCCTGTATCAAAAAACATCCTGGTTTGATTTTATTTAAAACACACACACACACACACACACACACATACACACACACACACACACACACACAGACAAAAAAGAAAACCACCACCAACAAAAACCTCGCTTTGCCACCTGGGGACATTATCCAGTGGTGTCAGAAGCTGTAAAACTATCCGACTTTCACATCACTTCTGACGGAATATGCCTCAGTCAGACACCAAGTAGGTGGAAAAGCCTTTTATGACACTGGAAAGCTGAGGGTCCCCAAGCAAACTGTGGGCCTTGCACTCCATGAACCCTCGGCCACCAAGATTTGGAAGAGTCTGGATGATTGAGAAAATGACTAGAGGAGAGAGAAGTGGACCTTTGCCTTGGCTCACAGTGTCACAATAACTCAGCTGGGAGGCCGTTACACTGAAGATAAAAATGCCTTGGCTTAATTTCCCAAAGCTCTCCACGCCACACGCCAGGCCCCACCAACAGATTGCAATCTGAATCAGAAATGAAGGACTCCGCATGCTTGAACACAGAGCGCAGCAGAGAGCCTGTGGCCAGTCCAAGCACCAGGTGTTTTATCTGGTTTCACAATGGTGCCCCCTGGTCCCTGGGCCTTGCCATCCCTTAGCCTAGGTGGGAGCCTGGAGGGAGCCGGTGGCGTCGGTGGGGGCAGCTGTGAGGACTTTGAGAAACAAGGTCCCACCCACACAGGCTAGGGTTTCAGTTTCACCCAGCCTCAAACACCATTATGCAAATGGGTTGGCCACTTCACCCCACCGGGGCCTTCCTCACTCTTCATTCCAAAGTTGGGGTAACGTGCGCAGGGGGCCAACCGAGTCTATTTGCATCACATTTAAAATGCCCAGGTGCAATTGGAAGCAGATTCTCCTTTCAGAAGGGCAATCACGAATATAAAGTGGAGAATTAGTCGAAGTGTCAAGAATGAAGCCCTGCGGCTAGTGCCAAGCTTCTCCAGTAAAGGGAGCGTCGGCATGCATGTGTTGGGAAGGAGAGCAGGAGGGAGACACCCTCCGGTTCAGAGAATCATTGGCGCTGATCCAAGGGGAGCTGCCCCCCCCCAGAGTGGACAGACAGCCCCAGGCTCTGCAGCTCTGCACTGCGAATCTCTAGGCCTGTGGGGTTTAGGAAAACAAATACCTAGTTCACATTCAAGGCACGTTCTAGAAAGTGGGGCGTGCAGTCATTTTATCTGAGTTACACACCTGCAGTTAATGCAAGCGATCTGAGGTGACATCCACTCAGACAAGAAACCTGCAACCCGGAATCAGGGTTTGTAAATTTAAGGGTATGGGAATGCAGAAGCGGGCCTTCCTGCTGGCTGTGTTAAATGCTGGCTCGGGATTTTTCTTTCATGAGTTTTAGACCAGAATAATTAGATTGTCAGCTCAGATGACCTTGTGAGCAGCGTGTGTGCCTTACTGAGAGATGGTCCAGGTTTCGCCCAGTGCTCCTCACAGGAGGCGCCATTTTCAGGATAATGGCCTCTTTTCTCCTCACAATGTTCTTCCTTGGCCCCCACTTACTACTCAGTTTCATTTTCAAGTTTTTGTAGCACTCACAGCTGCAGTGAAGAGGTGGATGGCCGGCTCTCTGACTTAGCCTGAGTGCAAAGAAAATCTAGCCAGGTGGGCACGTTTTATAAGACAAAAACCTGCAGAGACTCTGGACTTCTCAGGAAGAGAAGGCCTTATGCACCACGAGGTCTGTCTCGGTTTAGGATGGTAGAACCATGCTTTATAGAGGTCAGGCAACTTTGGCCACGAGGATGGTTTCTGATCTTCACACACTATTAGGTCCACGGGGTGAGCAGAACCATTAGGTGCCCTCACTCTGCCCGTGCTCTGAACCCCCTTGACTCTGGAAGGGTTTCCTTTCCCTGGTGTGTGTAAGTATGGCTGCAGCTTCCCAGCCCTTGCTGTCTGTGTGGACAGATGGATCTGGTGGGAGCTGGGGTGTGCAGTCAGGCTTTCACAGAGGTCCGGCTGGGTGTTATTAAAGGACATCTTCTCCCTCACCACCTTGGGATTGCACAGTCACTTTCTCTTACATCCCATGTACACTGGGGGCCCCTGGATCAGCCACAGTAGGTACTCAGTGTGTTTACACTCTTCTTTGACTCAGCACCTCTTTCAATCGTCATGAGTAAATGAGGCGATTCCACCACCTGTGCCACAAACTAGACCATTTAAAAAAAAAAAAAAACTGCCCCCTGCTTAACGCCAAGGCTCATAACTGATTCAAGTGCTGAGAAGTGACTGCCAACTGCTCAGCCCTAAATGGGACGCCTCTGTTACTCTCTCCAAAGTCCAGGAAACATTGCAGCAGAAAGTGTGGGAGGTGTGAGAGGCAGCCGATGAGGAGGCTGGCCGTGAAACACTGTCTTCAACATGGTACGGCCATTGCACTCATGAGCTCACAGCAGCTGGGGTTACCTGAACAAGGCTGGGCCCTCAACATTCCCTCACAGATAGGAGGCCATCAGGAGGCCCCACTCCTCCCCCAGGAGCTATTGGCAATGAATGGTTCCCAGAAAGAGGTGACGCTTCCTTTAGCTGCGTACCCATTATGTGGCCTTTGCTCCAAGTCCCCTCCACCCATCCTCACACGAGCAACCTCCACTAAACTCAGTGGGACCAAGATACTGCCCTCAAATAAATCGCTAGGAACGCAAGTGTATTTATACACACATGTATAAATATATTTACCTGTATATAAAATTTTATGTAGACAAATGTTGTTTCTCCAAACCATCAACCTAATGATGCTATCAGCTCCATGACTTTCAACATTAGAGATTAAAATCAGAGAAGAGATGCGGAGAGAGAGCAGCATAGTCCCATGGCAGTGGTCTCATGAAACATGGAATGTGGGATGAACACAGTCCAGTGGAGAAAGTGTCCCCTGCCTGTGGAAACCAAAGCCACCCCGGAGTAGGTGCTTGGTATGTACTTTTAAATGGAGGTCAGCAGAATGTGCACGGGAAAATGCACATCTAAACACACTGGAGAAATAAAAGAGCTTGGTAGCAAAAGAAAGCTGAATGCCTCTGTCCCTGATTTATGCCCTTATGTGTCCTTTCCGTCACAGAGAATAGCATCTGGGAAGATGATCACATCAGTCCAGTTTCTCCAAAGAAACAGAACCCATTGAACATGTGCATGCACATGTGTGCATGACAGACAGACAAACAGACACAGATGAGGGATTTAAGGGCTAGTTCACACAGTGGTGGGGCTACAAGTCCTGTGAGCACAGCAGACTAGAGACCTTAAAGGAGTTGATAATGCAGAAGCAGGCCCCCCTGTGGTGTCGCATTAAATGCTGCAAATCTCCAGGCCTATGGGGCTCAGGAAAGCACAGTGGCGGGGCTTTGAGACCCTGAGACTTTCCTGGGAGGTTAGTCTTTCTATGAGGGCCTTCAGCTGGCTGAGTGAGGCCCGCTAATCTAAACGATAATCTCATCTTGCAAATACCTTCACAGTAATATCAAGAATAGCAAAGGGTGGGAGAGGCTGGAGAGGGGGCTCAGCAGTTAAGAGGACTTGCCGCTCTCCCGGAGAATCTGGGTTCAGGTCCCAGCACCCACATGGAAGCTTATGGATTGTCTATCACTCCAATTCCAGGGAATCCAGTGTCGTCTTCCGGCTTCCATAGATTCCAGGCACATACTCAGTACCCTTATATACATGCAGGCAAAACACTTATAAGATAAATAATTTATAAAAAATAAAATAAAAAATAAAAAATAACAGAGGAGTCAGCAAGATGGTTCAGTGGGTAACGGTGTTTGCTGCCAAGCCCAATGACTTGTGTTTAGTCTCCAGGCCCCACATGGTAGAAGAAGAGAACTAACTCCTACAGATTGTACTCTGACCTCTACATTTGTGCTGTGGTATTCAAGCACCCACCCACCCATACCCACCCAAATAAATAATGTAATTTGGAGAGGGGGCAGTAAGACGGCTCAGCAGGAAAAGGCATTTACTACCTAAAAAAATAATAATAATAATTAACAGAATTGGAGGCTGGGGAGATGGCTTAGTTGGTACAGTGCCCGATGTGCAAACATAAGGACCTCAGTTTGGGTCCACAACACCTACATAAAAGCAGGATGTGTGGTGGCACTTGTCTAGAGCCCCAGCTCTAGGGGCAGAGGGACAGATTGATCCCTGGAGTTCATTGGCTAACCAGCTTAGCCGAACCCATAAGTTTCAGGCTCAGGAAGAGACCTTATCTTTAAAAAAACAAAAACAAAAACAAAAACAAAAACAAAAACAAAAAAGGGTGGAGAGTGATTGAGGAAGGTATCTGTCCTCTACATTCATTGTGCACACATGTACATACCCACATGAATACGTACATATATCTGTCCATACACACACACAAGAATAACAGAATAGCATTGGACCAATAACCTGGGAACTAGGATCTAGCAGTCGGCATGGGCAATTAACCACTGCAAGGAATGCAGATGTCTGGGCCCGGACAGGGGAACAGGCTGATGAAACAGACATGACTTCTGTCTCTGAGCAACTTGCAGCCCAGCAGCCAGGAGCTGAACTCTCAGCTCCACATATTTAAAAAGATTCTAAAATTGGTTGCCAAAACTCAGGTTCTAGAAGATGTTGGAAAAGAAGGTCCATGTCCCAAGACCCAGCAAGGTGGGTCACAACCCATCTTATTCTCCTATGGCAGAAACTCAAGGCCAGTAAGCAAAGAAATCAGGAAAGAGGCTGTTAGACATCAGCAAGACCCCCACCCCCCCCCCCCGCCCCCACTGCCTTCTTTATATTTTATTTATTTCATTTTATTTAGTACTGGAGATGAAACTCAAGCACTCAAGCATGCTGGATGGACGAGACCCCATCACTGAATTACAGCTCTAGCCTATTTGTTTAGTTCTGTTATTTTGAGACTGAGTCTTATTAAATTCTCCAAGCTGGCCCTGAACTTAATAATCCTTCTGCTTCAGCCTCAAGCCTGGCTCTGGCCCCACAATTCTGATTGGCCATCTCTGATCAGTCATGCTTCAGACTGCTGTCTTCCATCCTGTCCCTCTGCCCCCTGTTCAGTGACTTGGTAACCTGTGAGATCTACTTATGACTGACCTCGGGGTGGGACATGAATCCTAAACTAGCGAATAGGAGACCAGACCCATCCGGTAAGATGGATGATGGCTTAAATCTTCCAGAGTAGCATTAGTAAGACATACAAGGCTTCTCACTTTTAAGTGCAACAAGCTAACAAACAAAACCTGAGCTACGCAGGAGCTGGTTTTTATAGCATAAAGAGAGAAAAAAGAAACTCAATTATTAACAGACGTGGCATGTGCCCAGCAGTTAAGCAAAGGGCCCACGGCATGCTTAAGGAGGAAGTGATGACTCCCCAGGACACTCCATCGTTCTGCAGTTTTAGAATGATGGGGACCACTGAAAAGACACAGGGAGTATGACCAGGCAACAGAGGATCTGTTAGGGGTGAAGTAGTCAAAAGCTTTGGTCCTGGGACTGTCCTGGTGGGACAGGAAAGAAGGTAGATGAATTGAACTCTCCTGTAGCAAGGGGCAGAAGGTGGGTCAGAGGCTCGTAAATCTCCAGGGCACAGAGAGGTTCAGTGCAAACCAGAAATTTCCAGCCATCAGAGGCAGCCTGGACTTGTGGATATTAGAGGAGACCTTGCATCCCAGAGGTCTAGAGGGGCTGTGGGAGACAGTCAGTGGCTTCTCTCTAGCTTCTGTGGATCAGGGAAAGGAATAACGGCTTTGCCGAATGCAACTCTAAGGTCAATGATGACAGCAGAGCTGATGTTTTCTGTGCACCAACCTCGTGTCTAACTCAGGTCCCCTCCAATGAGGACCGTCATATATAGAGTAGAGATAGCCAGCCTACAAGTGCCCAGAGGACACCTGGACCCACATGACCCCAGCCAACTGGCAAAATTTGTTTTCACAGTCCTCAGTGATGTCCTAGACAGCAAGGAACATGATAGAAAGCCAAGACTTCATCTTTAACTACAGATACACAGAAATACCCACAGACACAGGTGAGCCATGGGGAGCTATGGAAAGAAGCAACTGAACCCAAGTATGACCACTGAGACAGCATCATAACGGTGCCCAGTGACGCAAAAAGGATGACCCCGGTAAGTGGTTTGGGACAGTACGGACACTGTAATAGGAAGTGTCTTAGGGTTTCTATTGCTGTGATAAAACACCATGACCAAATGACTTCCAGGAAAGTTGGGAAAGGAACTCAGGGCAGGAACAGGGAGGCTATGGAAGGATAATGCTCCTTGTGGCTGGTTCAGCCTGCTTTCTAATACACACCGAGACCACCTATCCAGGGATGGCACTGACTCCCATGGAATGGGCGCTCCCACATCCATCATTAGTCCAGAGACTGCCCCAGAGGCTTACCTACAGGCCTATCTTCTGGGGATATCTTCTCAATTAAGATTCCCTCTTTTTCCAGATACACCTAGGTTTGTGTCAAGTTGACAAAACCCACCAGCACAGGTAGTAAAAGAAAGAATATTACAGATGCATCTGACCCTTTCTTACTGTCCCGAATCAGGGAACTAGGCTATGCCACTGCTCTACCCTCCTGGACTCTCACAGGTTTGCACACTGACAGGCTTACTAAAGGACTAACTCGATAAGTCAAACGGACCCTGTGGCTCGAAGCCACAGTTTGCAGCACTCATGTGTGAGCTCCAAGCTCTTCTTTGGAGTAGCTCCTCAGACCCACACACAATGTGCTTCAGAAGTCAGTCTCTTGATCCCTCCAACAGTCCCCAGACAGACAGACAGTGCAGAGCGCCCCCTTCTGGCCCAAGCCTTGCTAGCCCAGCGGGGCTGCTCCAATCTGGGTCACTTCTGCACATAACTTTCACCTGCCTCTCAAGGCCTGGTCCTGCCTGGGCACAGCCAAATCCACAGGAGGGTCACTACCCCCTCCTGACCACATGGACCCCTGTAGTGTCTTCTCTCCTGCTCTCAGCCTCTCATGGCTTAGGTCTTACTTTTCCAAAGTGATCAGCCATTCTCACGGGAATGTCTTCCTAATTCATCTCATAGCTATCAGAACTCACCTTATAGAGATGAATTGTTTGCTGGTGGTTCTGGTATGGAACCCAGAGCTCTCAGTCCAAGCTGGGCAAGCGCTCCACCAGGGGGTTACATCCTGGCAAGTGTGCTGATGTTTTCCCTGTTTGAATATCATTCCTCTCTAATCACCATGCTGGAATATTTTAGCAGCATATTTCAGATGAGGTCAAGAGTATTCAGGGTGGTATGGCCATAGGTATTAGCAGCAAATTTCAAAGCAAATGGCTATTGGTGTTGTTGAGGATGACCATTGGCTACCACATCTGCCCCAAAGCCTCTCACCTATCTGCCCTGGTTATCTGCCTTGGTTAAAAAGGGTTTTGCTCCATGCACAAAAATGTTTTCAGGATTGCACCCCACAGTGTTTGTGCATCAGGATAATTGCAAAGACTGTAGGTGAGGCAGTGTATGGGAATAGGCCTGGTGGGATTTCTGTGGGAGATGCACAGGAGGAGATGCATTCACTTCAAATATGAGCCTTGGTCTAAACAGTGCTGCTCCTAGAATGTTCTTTGTCTCACATGTAAACACAAAGAAACAGAACCCATGACTTCTGAACCACAGGGCGTGTTGGACTTATTTATCCGCTTATTCTTCCTTGAACAACTTCCTTGTACAGCAGGATGATACTCCGGAGCATCCAACTCAACACGCAGGGAGTTTTGCTGCATCCAAACATCCAACAGTCATTATTTGCAAAAAGTTGAGTTCAACTAGAATGTTCTTTATTCTATGTATCTTCCCTAATGCTGTCTGGGATTATAGCTGCTAACCAGCTGTGCTAAGGCTATCGTCTCCTAGCAAAAGGCCGGAGTGAGCCTCTGGTTCCTCTACAGCTGCTGGAGCCATGGTGAAGGTTTCTTACGCTGTCTCCATATGTCCCACGAAAGAACAGCCTTGCTGAAGGGGTGGCTGGGGTACTGTCTGGCAAACAGGTGTCTCCACTTGTTATTGGTGGCTGCTCAGCCAATACACACTTGGGGAACCGAGGGGTAGTCCCCTAGAGGTACTTCACTGATTTTGTAGCACTTCCACATGAGAGAAACTGTGCCACCCAAGCCCAGCGCTCACACGTGGTGCCCTCTCCTGCCTCATCTGCACAGATGGAGGCCCAGGTGGTGCCATCTGCTCTGGGTGACAAGGGTGGCCTCGGGTTTCAAAAGTCAACCTGTCTCTTGTCACTCTGCCAGGATTGTAGCTTTCATGCGTCCATTCTTCCTCCCAAACTCAAGGTACACTCTTTTTCTGTCACACAGGCAAGGTCCCACGCTAAAAGCCACTTCCGAGGGGACTAAGGATTCCCACTGCATCTTCACTGCCCACTAAGTGATTATTCTAAAGCTATTAGCTCACCAATTCATTCCCTCCTCAAAAACCTTCAAGCAACCCCCAAGCATGCAACCTACAGGTGAGCATCTCCCACAGCAGGGTCTGGCAGTCACAGGTCTGTACAGAGGACCTTCCTCACCCACAGCCTGATCTGAGGTGTCCAGATGTGTCGGTCACAGTCCTCTGCCACGCCATTTCTCCTCTGCGGGATTCTTCCCCATTTCATTTTTATTAATGTTTGAATTGTGTGTGGTATGTGTGTGTGCACGTGTGTGTACATGCACGCGCACGCACGTGTGTGCATGTGCATATGTGTGTATATACAGGCAGAGGCCTGAGGCTGACATGAATGTTTTCCTTTATCAACCTCCACCCTGTTTTACTGAGACACGGTCTCTCGCTGAACCTGAAACTAACTCATTCAGTTAGCCCAGCTCAGCAAATCTGCCTGTTTTTGTCCCCACCCTTCACACTAGGTATCAAACTCAGGTCCTCCTGCTTAGGCAATAAGCACTTTACCAAGTGGGCCATCTTCCCAGCCCTTTTTGAATTTTGAATATTTCTACCCAAATGTCACTTAATTTCCTGGTGACTTACCCCTTCTAGTCTTTTACAGAAGCCGTGTTTCATCCTAGATTACATTCTTTGAGACTCAGGTCCCATGAAATTCTAAAGCAGAGACGTGCCACGCAACCCAAGTCAGAAGCTCATTTTTTAATAAAAGGGGGACCTGTAGGGCCCTGGCCCCCGTTTTGGGTAACTGCTGCCTTGCTTGTGCACCTTGACCTTGATATCCTCCCTATGCTAATTCCCTGCCAGGTTCCACCCTCCTGAATGCTTAAGAGAAGTTTCTTGTCTGTGTATCCTGAATATTGGGCGTTAACAGATTAGAAGCAAGATTGTAAAACATCAGTAGCGAACTTCTGCCCTCCAGGGTTCTCCCATTGTGCTGTAAGCCTGTATTTAAGACCTCCTCCCCCCTTCAATAAATGACATTCGGCATTTAAAATTTAAAATATATATATATAATTGAATGAATACTGCGAATGTAATCCATGAATACCACAAATGTGATTAATATCATGAATGTAATTAATGAATATCATGAGTGTAATTTAAAAAATAAATAAATAAATTCTAAAGCAGATAGACCCACACGTGGAGAAGGATTTTTGCTTTATCCATATCCCACATCAGCTGCACAGCTGCCGTGTTAGCTGTTGCTGAAGTGCATGTCTGGATACTTAGGATCTGTGATCATAAGGTCCTGAGAAATCTTGCAGTTAAAAAGTATATATTTTGGCCGGGCGGTGGTGGTGCACGCCTTTAATCCCAGCACTCCGGAGGCAGAGCCAAGCGGATCTCTGTGAGTTTGAGGCTAGCCTGGTCTACAGAGCGAGATCCAGGACAGGCACCAAAACTACACAGAGAAACCCTGTCTCAAAAAACCAACAAAAAACTATATATATATATAATTTCTATTGGCTCATCTGGTGTGGAGAATCGCATCCACTAGAGATTACACAGCTCACTAGCGCCCCCTGACCTCCAATACCACCCTCTGCAGGCCTCACTGCAGTAGAACAACAGACCAACAGGTGGCCCGAACATAACACAGCAGCAGGGCGCCTGCAGGTGGATGTGCCCGGTTCACGGGCTGTCACGTTAGTTGAGCCAAGCCCTGCAGCTGTGGCCTTGGTGAAGCAGAGCATGGGGTAGCTGTGTGGCCCATGAGGTTTTCTTTGTCGTCGTCGTCGTAAAGCGTGTTCTCTTTAAGTAGGTACTCGTTTTCACGCTGACCTCGTGGCCATGGAGGGACAGACCCTGAGTTCATGTGGTGCTCTCTCCCCTCCCAATGCCTAAGACAAAGTGTAGGGATGTAGGGAGGGCCAAGGAGCAGCAGAAGCACGTGATGTGAAAGGAGGATCCAGAACAGAAACCCACTTCCTCATTCTCAGCAGAGTCCTGAAATGGGCAGAAAAGGGGGGAGATGCCAACAGTCCGCCCCTTGGATATATGTCTTACATGGGGACAAAACGGTCCCCTACAGCCAGCCTTCCGAGGACCTGGAGTCCTAGCTGGGAGTCATTCAGCATACTGCATGCTTCTGGGCTAGGCTGCGGATCCATGGCCTCCTGATGGATGCTTTGAGTCATGGGACCGGAGGCCCTGACCCTGGGGGTAGGAGGCAGAACTTTACCACGAACTCTATCTCCGCCTCTCATGTAAATTGCTTTTACACCACGGGTCACAAATCAGCAGGAGCCGCTGTTACTTCACATGCTGGTGAGGAGTCCAAGTCATAAAGCCCACTGGTTTCATCTGTCTTCAGCAGGGGCTCCCTGGAGCAGATGCTGGAGCACCAGAAGCATCATGCAGGCTCATCAAGAAAGGGATTAGAATCAAAGTCCAGGCCTGGCTATGTAGGCAAGAGCCCAGGTTAAAAAAAAAAAAAAAAAAAAAAAAGACTGTGGAAGCTCCGTGTTTAAAAAGTAAGTTAAAACGGGGCTGGGAGATAGCTCGGTGGGTGACGTGTTCCCTGCACAGCCTGAGGACCTGACTTTGGATCCGTTGTAATCCCGGTGCCGGGGAAAATGGGGAGGATCTGGCAGATCCGGGGAGCTCGCTGGTGAGCCCTTCTAGCTGGAATGGTGAGCTCCAGGCTGGGTCAGAGACCCTGCCACAAAAAAATAAGAGGGAGAGCACTAAAGTTGACTTTTGGCCTCCACACGACACACCATTGCGTGCCCACATACACACATGTACATGGGTACACACACACACATACATACACCATACACACATACAGTGTTTCAGGACAGGGGCAACAGAACACTGAACAACAGCAGGCCTTTCTGTAACTACACAGAATACATGTTCCAGAGGCCAGCCTAGCCTGTATCTGCTACGGGCTCAGAGCTGGAGAGGCAGGACTTAATGGTTTGCAGGACCTCAAGGAGGCAACTCTGAAGTCGAACGTTCTGGAAAGACTTCTTCAAGTGGTGGCTCCCAGGCTGGCTCTCCATTGCATCAGCCCAGATTCTGGCCTGTGCCATACTGCACAGCTTCAAGTCCTCCATCTTCTGCAGTGCGGGTCTCTGTGGAGTAGGTATGTCCATTCTTATGCGAGGTCACCTTTGCTTTTCCCCAGTTACCGAGGGACCCAGAAAAAGAAGATCCATTTTCTCCTGGCTTTTGCTTAACTATCTTTCTGTGCACAGGTACTTGAATCTGATTCTCCGAGCATCCAGCGGTCTCCCAGGACCCTGCCTGGCCTGGGCCTGGCCTGTGTCCAGCGCCAGGCTCTGTCTCTCCTGGGCTACCCACTTGCTGAACTGCTTTCTGCCCTGACTTTTCTTCAGATCCTGGAGCAGTGGCTTCTTGGGCACCTCTGTCCTTGGGGCGTCTTTTACCTGGTACTTGTTTCATTTCTTCACCCACCCCACCCCCATCTTAGAGACATACTGTTTTTTTCAGTGCTTTAGATAACAACTTCCATTTTACAGTCAAAGAATTACTAAATATTTATGTAGGAAATGGCTGTGTTTCTGGAGCCGTTGGGGGAAGCATTCTCTGTTCAGCCACAACAGTATCCCCCTAACTTCTAAAGAGGGCAGGAACCTATAGGCTCCTGAACCCCAGTGCAAGGGAACACCCAGCCTACAGGTCAGTCCAGCCCCGAGTCCCAGCTCCCCGCCTCCTGACTTGGAAGTCAGAGTTTCACTTCCTTGACAAAGTATTCATTGCTGAAGGCTACTCCTGAGACTAAAATAACTTTCCACGAAATGCTCAGAAAGCAGCTCCTTGCCTGTAAATGCTGTGATATTATAAGAAACATCCGTGTTTGTGTGCGGTTATGTCTCGTGTAACTGCCTCAGTGGGGCCTGCGAGGCCATCATGGCTCATTTCTGTCATTTCCAAAACCCGACACTCTTTCACTATAATGTGGCACCTTCTCGGTTCTTTAAACTATTTTTCTCTTCAAGTTCTCATGAATTGATGGTTCCTGTTTTTCTGAAGGTGCTGTCGGAGCCTGCATTTCTGAGGGCTCACCACCACTCTTGTTTAACAGCTAGGTCACAGGCCCCAAAGTCCCCCTATGGCTGTGATGCTGCCATCCCTTGGGAGGCTGGCTGTCCTGGCTCTGTGGAAACCATGGCTAGGACTGAGAGGCACTCACTGGCCCCCTGATAAACACCAACTTCGGGGAAAGAGAAAGGAAAGTGGCAGAGCGGGTGAAAGTTCGGATGGCTCAGGCGAGACTCGGGGCGAGCCGAGATGCCGTGAGCCAGCAGCCCTGGGCTCAGAGCCCCCCCCCCCCCCCCCCCCGGTGGACCCTGTGGGGGGCACCTTCCGTGGCCCACTAGAGAGTGCCTCATTCTGTATAAGGATGAGACACGTCTTTCCGTTTTCAGTTCTCCCCTATTTCCTTGGCAAATGTAAGTCCAAATTCTACTTTTCAACCTCGGATTGTCCCGCCACTTTTAAGAAATAATTTTTATTTTTTGAGATTATAATAGAATTACATTTTTGTTCCTTTCCTTTCCTTCTTTCAGGTTGTCCCGTGTACCCATCCCACCTTGCTGTCTTTCAAATTCCTGGCCTCTTTCTCTTTAATTGTTGTTACTTTTAAGAAAAATTAAGATAGAGAGGGACTATCTGATTCACCTAAATATTCAAAAAAAAAAAAAAAAACAAAAAACCTCTTGCTAACAGACTGACAGCACATTCACTCTCGGGAGACATCCTTTGAGGAGCTGATCCACACTGAGGCGGACCTGGGGGTCCTCAGAGCCCCCTTCTACACCTGTGAGTTACATATTCATATGCTAGGGCTGTGGCTATGGAGTTCCACACAGCAGACATCCATCTCTCAGGCCAGAGTCCAGAATCAAAGGCTCAGCCTGACTAGGTGCCCTCCAAGAGAAGGGTCCTCTCCTGGCATTTTCTCTGCCTTCTTTTGATCCTCTGGCTGTGTCTTGGTGCCTCCAACCTCCCAGGCCAGGGCCTGGGTATGTATGTCCATCTGTCTGGTTGTTGTTTGTTTTCTTTTTGTATGGGTGTTTTGCCTGCAAATATGTCTGCACACCACATTAGCGCCTAGTGCCCAGGGAGGTCATAAGAGGGCGCTGGATCTCCTGGAACTGGAGTTACAGCTGGTTGTGAGCTATGTAGGTGCTGGGAATAGAACCAGGGTCTAAAGCTGCCGGTGCTCTTAACCACTGAGCCCGCTCTTCAGCCCCAAGTCCCCTTTTCTAATGCCATCAGTCACACTGGATTGGAGAGAGGCTCACCTCACTCCACCAGACCTTGTCCTAGGTAGTCACATCTGTGATGACACTGTTGTGGAGTAAGGACATGTTCTGGGCTGCTGGAAGCCTAAGAGTTTTCAGAGACACAGTCAATCCCAGACACACACTGAGGCCCTAACTGGTGACTCACAGCCTGTGACTCCTACTCACTTCTCTCCCACCAACCCACTCCCCTGAAAACAACGGTCTTCTGAGTATGCACCCATTTGCTTCCTGTTCTGCCAGCGTCAATGTCCCTGCTCAGAAGGAGTCAGATCCAAGCTGCCCATGGTATGGAGCTTCAGTCGCTCAAACCGCTCTTGCTGAATAAAGCCCGCTCCTCCTCGGCTGAGCCTCCTATCAGCCTGGTCTCTGGAAGGAACCAGAAAAGCTAGACATCGACAACTCCTTATACCCGCCTGTCACCCATGGGTGCTCTGAGGGAACCTCCAGGAAGTCCCATAGGCCCTGTCTGCACACCAGTGGGGTGCTCAGTGCTCCGGGGGAGTCTCGGGACAGACACCAGCAGGCGGACAACGAGCGTGTCTCCATCGCAGCTGAGATGGTCTTGACTCTGTCGACTTTGTAAATAGCACTTGTGCCAGGGGGACTCCGCGTGTCTGGGTTCCTCGTGAAGCACATGGGGCTCCATAACAGATTGTCACCCTCAAGGCTAGAGCACCAGCCCCCAGGCGCGTATCTGATGCTGACGCTAATGGAGGCGGCTCACCACTGTGGCCCCGTGGGACCAGGCTAGGGACTGGAGACCAGCCATCATGCTTTCCCTGTGGGCAAGAGCTTGTTGTCCATGATACCCGCCTCCTCTGGAGGGACTTTATCCTCTTGGCTTGGAGCCGGGGATACAGCTCATTTAGAAGAGTTGTTTCCTCGCATGTACCAAGTCCTGGGTTCAGTCACCAGCACCACATAAACTGACTCTGGTGGCATGAATACCAATTTATACAGTTTTACTTTTTATCTTATCCGGGGAAAAAAATGAATTAAAGCTCGAAGTTCTATGCTTCATTCATCACCTCATTTGCAGGTTCAAAGAGACCTCTTGCTTGACTCAAGAGCCACTGAGAAGGTCAGCCGGAGGTCAGTGTGGTAGCGCTGAACCCCATTCCAGGTGAGGCAGTAAGGACAGCTGTGAAGAGGTGTGGCCTAGGACAGCCTAGGAGGTGTCACATGACATCTCCCATCCTGAGGCTTTCCCTGAGAGTCTCAGAGGTCAAGGAAAGACTGCCTTGGCCCAGGGCCAGGAAGACAGCCATCTTTCCTAGGAAATAATTCATCTCAACAGAGTTCTTGGAAAACAGAATCCAGAAATGCTGGGTGCACACACACACACACACACACACACACACACACACAGCCCACTGGAGATTCATGGTGACCAGGAATTCTGCATCCACCCTAACCCCTCACTCTCCACTTCTCATGGACCTCAGTTTCACCAGCTGCGACTTTCATGAGTGGAGTAAGGTTAAATGGGCCTCTAGCACACAGGCATGACACACTGAGGGTGCTTCGGGAACACCAGTTTCTTTCCCTCCTGGTGCCAGGGGCATTTCCAAAGAAACGTGATTCCCCACCTACAGTTTAAACAGCATGGCTGGTCTCTCTTACTGTCTGCGGGAGATGAAATCAAATCCTCAAACCCTCAAAGGGGTTTGATGGGAGCTTGGGGGGAGGGGGAGGGTGGGGGCGGCGGGATAGGGGAAGATGGAAGAGGGTGGAGCGTCGGGAAGTGACCATGATTTTACAATGCATTGGCTCAGACAATGCTTAGACTGTTTGGTGTCTAACACACACACACACACACACACACACACACACACACACACGTACCCCTTCTGTTTTAGCAAGGCATTCATCCCCTGACACTGACTTTCACTTGAGCCCCAGAAGTGTGCAAGTTGGCATCCGGAAAAATCTCATTATCCTTGATGCTGGAGGCAGGCAGGGGTAGGGTGAGAGGGGCTGGGAGCGCTGCCTGACTTTATCAGCTATACAGGGGGTCTCAGAGAGGTGGCCATGTGTCTGTCCTCCCTCCAGGTGGCCACGGCTGTTCTGTCCAGAGCCCTGAGGGTGAGCTTTGTGTTGAGCACATCCAGCAGATGAGAAACACTTTGGACAATTGAGTCTTAAGGAGACTTGTGCCACCCAGCAGCTATGGTGGCCTATCTCATTGCTGGGTGGTGGCATTACACTCACTCTGTGTCTCATACTGTCGCCCTTCTCCAGCATGACTGTGAGCAGGCACTTCTGGTGAACTTCAAAGAGCCCCCTCCCCTGCAGGAAGATGAGATGAGCCAACCAGCTGTCAGTCCAGCCTCAGCAGGCAGCCCAAGCTGGGGGCCGGAGAGATGGGTAAATGGTTAAAAGCAGTTGCTGTTCTCGCAAAGGATTCTGGTTCCCAGAGGCACATTGTGAGGCTCACAACCACCTATAACTTCAGCTCTAGGGGATCTGAAGCTCTCTTTAGACTTCTGAAGGCACATGTACAAGTGTGGTACACACACACACACACACACACACACACACACACACTCAAGCCCACATACATATACTAAAAATAAAATAAAGGAGAAGATAGCTCCAACTGGAAAGGTATCTCTGAGTGGAGGCACACACCTGCCACAGCTCGCTTTCTTCGTTTTCCATAGTCTAAGATCCCAGCCAGTAGAATGGCACTGCCAACATTCAGGGTGGGTCTACCCACCTCAGTAAACCCAACCTAGAAACTCCGTCAAAGACCTGCTTAGAGACTTGCCTACTAGATGATCCTAGATCCTGTCAAACTGGCGATGTTAATCACCACAGTAACTGACTGCCAAAGCCTCTGTATTTGAAGACAGACAGTTGAAAGAAAGGCAGGAGAGGAGGGATAATCATGGGAGGAGGTTGGCTGAACATCCAAGTCATTCCCACCGGCCCCAGGCATCTAGACAACCATGGTCACACATTCTATGGCACAATGTCCCCATCCCTGACACTTATGCAGCAAGGGCATTCCCTGTCTTCCCAGGGGCACTTGCAAATGTCAGGGTATTGGTAAATTTGAAGGTGATCTTCAGTGAAGTGCTCTGTCCCCAGCCTCCATAAATCCAAATGGTCATTTGATAAAGAGGCCAAGGGGATGTCTCTCCAACTCCATGTTTTATGGAGAACGTATGAGCTGTGGTGGCTGGTCTTGGTGGTCAGCTTGGCACACCCGACAAGAAGGATGCTCAGCTGAGAAACTGCCTCCATCAGATTGGCCTGTGGGTACATCTGTGGGAAATTTTATCAATCGCTAATTAATACAGAACTCAGCCCTCTCTGGGTTGGACCATTCCCTAGGCAGAGGGGCCTGGACTACTTTAGGAAGGTAGCTAAGGCCAATCATGGTCACATACATCACCAAGAACTCAGTAGGCAGAGGCAGGTAGATACCTGTGAGTCTGAAGCCAGATTGGTTTACATAGTTCTAGGCCAGCCAGAGCTAGATAGCGAAACCCTGTCTCAGTGAAAAAAAAGGCACTGAGCAGTGCTTCTCCATGATCTCTGCTCCAGGTTCCAGCCTTGAGGTCACTTTCCTCAGTGAAGTGACCTAGAAGAAATGAAGAGGAAATAAACACTTGGCTCCCTAAGTTAGTAGTCGTTGTGTTTATCACAGGAACAGAAATGCAAACTAGAGTATGAGCCAAGGCTAGACTACAACATGAGCCAAGGCTAGACTAAATTGGGGATGATAGAAGTTTAAAAAAATGTCAACACCTCAGATACAGAGTAAGAAGGCTATGGCTTTGCATGTCCGCACAGGATGTGGACAGCCTGTGAGAACCCTGTGGGCCCAGCAGATGGAGTTGGTCACCAGTATCCTGAGCCTTGCATCCAGGACAAGAGCAGCTGTGCTCAGGTGCAGACAGCTGAATCCTCACCAAGGAGGGCTGTGTGGGGCCCCGGGGACTGACACCACCCGAGGAGTCATGAGAGGAAGAAGGAGCCCACAGGCAAGAAGAGAACAGTCCCTAAAGTTGGAAGGATCAAGGCTGTAAGGAGCCAGGGCTCAGGGTGTGGCTCAGCAGTGTCCCTGGCAGGGTGAGTGCCCTGCATATGATGTTGTTGGCCATCGGTCACGGTCATGGTCACAGCACAGGAGGGCAGACACTGGGCCAAAATGGGAAAGTGGCCAAAAAGCAGCCTGTGGATCATTTCCAGAATCACATCCCAGGGGGAACCAGTCAGGGACGCAGCAGTGGCTGCTGGGAATGGGAAAGAAGCCCAGGCATGGGGCAGCAGTGCCTGGGGGCTCAGAGAGGGGAGCTTCTGGAGCAGCGCCATCCCCACTCAGGAAATTGCAAATCTAAGGAATGAGTGTGAAGTGAGGCCAGGCCAGGTGGGTGCTTCCGCACCCTGGGTCACCTCGGCTGTATCTGAAGGAATGGTAAAGGTGACTCACCCATGGCCACCCAGCTAATCAGGAAGAAGCAAGGAGCTAATCAGGAAGAAGCAAGGATTCAGCAGGGAATCCTGCCTGTATGTGGGAACAGACACAGTCCAGGCTCTGCCAGTGTCCTTCACATCCCCACCTCAAGCTGCCACATCCATCCTAGAGAAAGCAAACCAATTCACAATGCCAAGCGCGATCCACTCAGACCCCAGCTCTTGCATGGATTCCAATCACACAGAGAGGACCCTGCGCAGGCCGGCTGCCTCCTCACTGCTGTCACCCACCACCATGTTCTTCCTGGCCAGCCATCGTGGGGCTCAGTGAAGACCTTAGCAGAGGGGTGAGCCACCAGGGACAGCTCTCTCCTTCCCCAGGTTCCCACTGCTCCACAATTCACACAAAGGCAGTGGCATGAGACTTCCCTGACATGGAGCCATAGAGAATGGCATTGCTGTAGTGGCAATCTGCCACCCAGAGCAAGGCCCCTACATTCAGGAGGAAAAGACAAAAAGACACCAAAACCCACAATATCAGCCAGACGATTGAATGCCCACTACGTGTGGAACATCCCTAGGAATCCTTCATCCTTAATTCCTTTCCTGTCTGAAGAGTATGGATTCCTGTGTTCCCACTTTACAGATCAAGAAACTGAGGCTTGAGTGTTAACTTCCCAAGTGTACAGCAGGTAGCTGGCTGAGTAAGGCTAAACTATAGGAAGAGTTTTCAACTGTGTTTTGTGGCTTCCTAGGGGACAGACAGTCCAAATGGGACAATAACTGGAGAGAGGCGAAAATCTCAGAACTTAAAGGAGTAGTGGTGTGGCATTAAGACAGCCTGGCACCTCTTGAGGGCCCGCTCAGCCCCTGACTGTGCCCGTTCTATGCTTCCTATCAGTAGCCTCTAAATGTACTTTGATGCTTGTGGCTGTAAAATCTCTCCAAAGACAATATGGAGGAGTCTAAGGCAGTGAGAGCATTAGAGCATGGAGCTGTTTTATAACCAATCTAGTCAGACGGCAGAGTGGCTTCACACAGACAAGAACAGAGCAGACCCCCTCTGTCCTCACAGCAAACACTCCAAGACCTCAGAGCATGCCTGAAGCCGCAGGGAGCATCCCACACTGTATGCACGCCCTGGGTTTTTTCAGGACGATCTATGATAACTTAGACAAAATGAGATAAATGATTATTCATGAAATTTCACAGTTATAACAATAAACTATATAATAAAGGGATCACCAGTCCTGTGCACTGGGGACAGTACTAAGTAAAATGAAGGGCATTTGGACACAAGCACTTGCTCCTGGGGCACTCTAATGACAGCTGAAGAACTAACAGGCGGGTGGTATATACACTGTGGATACTCTGGACAGAGGGATTTGCGACTGGGCAGGATGAAGCAGGTCTATGAGAGATTTCATCACACTGTTCCCATCCACACGAAGTTTAAAGCTTAGGAATTGTTTATTTATGGGCTTTAACATTTGGTGGGCCATGTTTGCCTGTGGGTAATCAAAACCAAGGAAAATCAAAGTGAGGCCAGAAAGCACCATCGGGGAAAGTACATATGCAAACCTAGCAGCTTCCGGCCACATGCGGCTATGAATATTTAAATTTTAATTAAGTGAAATTATGTCCAGTCCAGTTCCTGGTCACATTGGCCACATGTCAACACTTGTGGCTGCCACATCAGGCAGGACAGACAGGGTGTTGCCATTGCTGCAGGTTTTGCTGGACAGAGAGCTGCCTCAAATGCTTTGAAAAGCCGTGGCAGGGAATATACTATTTGACTTCACCAGACACCCAAGAGCTACTTCTTTGTGGCCAGGCAGAGATAGGTGCCTCCACATGGTCAGCAGCAGATGGGTAAGGTGTACATAGACTGTCCCCACCGGACTCTGGAGATGGCTGCAGAGACAGGAGAGCTCACCACGCATGAGGGTGGCTGAATCTCCAGCATCAAAGCTGTCAGTCTGTCCCGAGCCCGGGTGGTGTCAGCCCTGCGTGGCTCCTGCAGCCCCTGGTACCACAGTGGACAGCAGCCGCTTCAAATGATGAATACCCTGGGGCCTGATTTCCATCATCACATTGCCCCAAACTATCTAACCACCCCTGGAACATAGGGTCCAGTAATGAGGGAATCTATTCCCCGATATCAGGTAGAGAGGGAGGGAGGAAGGGCAGGGTGCACTTGAAATGAATGAAGCAAGTAGAGACACAGTCTACAGGAAAAGTGAAGCCTGAGGAAATACAGACAGGGCTGGGCAGGCAGCAGAGCTGTTGGTAAAGAACTTGACCTGCAAGCCGGAGGAGACCAGAGCTCAATCCTCAGAATCCACATTTTTAAAAGCCAAGTGTGATGGTGCATACTTGGGATCCCATCTTTGGGGAGGTAAAGACAGGAGATTAGCTGGGGCTCACTGCCAGCCAGCCCGGTATGTGTTGAGTGACAGGCCAGCGGGAGCTGGTCTCAAAAAAAAAGGAAGAAAGAAAAAGTAAGCACCCAGTTTTGTCCCCTGGCTTCCACTACAAGGATGGGCATGTTGACCAGCGTGCGCGCACACACACACACACACACACATGCAAATGAACAGATGTGTCCACCCTGAAAGTCCAAGAATAACATGAGAGGGTATGTAGAGGCTCAACCACAGAACCTAACAGTCCAACCTGTTTGCCAATGGCAGAAGAGAGTTATACTCCAGGTCCACTGTGGCTGCCAATCATCTATAGTTCACAAGCTGCCCCTTGAGAGACCCTTCCCCAAGACAAAGTTAGCTCTTCCAAGGACTGCTTCGATGATTCCACCAGACCTAAAGGGTACTATGCTTTGAGCCCGTGGTAGAGTCCCCTAAAAATGTTCATTAGAGAGAAGACATGAATATATTCTCGATATACTCATGAATCCAGTGTGAATGAAATTTACCATTGTACCAAGACAGTCATACACTTTTATTTTAAGGTCAAGAAGGCTGCTAGAGCCCTGGCCATCTCCTCTGCATCCAAGACAGGAAGAAGGAAGGTAGAAGGAGTCAAAAGGTTAAGCCAAAGCACCTAGAACACATGGGGATCTGGAGAAGGAAAGTGTAAGAGCAAAGGTCAAAGGTTAGAGATGCCAGAGTCCTTTAAAGAGCTTTCCCAGCATCCCTGGTAAATCCACTAGTCTTCAACTTTCTAATGGCAGAGGAGTCTGGGAACAGTCTTTACTGGAAATACCGTTGTCCCTGGCAACACAGAAGCTGTTGTTGACAACACAGGAAGAAGAGGAAGGATGTAAGACAGGATACTTAACAACAGGTGTGTGGGGCTGTGGAGATGGCTCGCTGGTCAAGAGTCAATACTGATCTTGCAGAGGCCTAGGGTTTGGTTTCCAGCACCCACGCTGGTCAGCTCACAACCCTCCAGCTCAGGGGGTTGGACGCCCTCTTCTGGCCTCCACAGGCACTGCACCCTATGCATGATTTAAGAAAAAAAAATACTGAAGTCAACTGCATTCATGTTATAGCTTCTCTGCCCTATGAATGAGCACAGAGACAAGTCATTCACTCCTCTGTGACCAGAATCTGCTTTGCAGAGCCTGGACAGAGATCTCACAGGAAGTAACAGGAAGCTTTTCAGGGAGACTAGAAGAGTAGCCCCTTTTATCTGTGCAGTCAGCAGGTACTTATTCTTTACCTAAAAAAGCAGCATGGCGGCCCTGCCTTGACTCCCGGGGCCTGAGGTGGAGGCAGGAGGATCATGAGTTTGAGATCAACCTGAACTTCACAGTGAGGCCCTGCTCTGTTCATAGAGGGCGTACTTGGTGCCTGGTTCAGTTCTAGGTCCCTGTATAGCCAATCTCAGACTCACAAAACACCACCTGTGGCATCGGTCACTGTCATCCCACACCATCAGATGAGGGGGGCGGGGGTGCAGAGGACAGAAGGAAGAAACTCCTGTCCCCACTGGTAGTCTGCAAAGGAGACTACCAGGGATGTGAGGAGAAGGGTAGATGAGGTCTTTCTCATTTGGTGGCTGATGAATACAAACTTGTCACATATTGTAGGTGCCACAGGAGCCTGGGAGACAGGAAGCACCCTCTCCCTCCCTTGAGTGACTCGACCTCCATCCAACTGTGAGGAAGTTGCTCAGACTCCTCCAAGCTGAGCTTCCTCCCCCACCCCCACCCCCACCCCCAGGCTGCTCCCGGCCTGGTGACAGCCTTCCCTCCTGAGTTTGTTCCCAAGTCAGGGCAGGGTACCTGATCCCAGGCAGCAGCCAAGAAGCTGCTCAGACCTAGCTTCAGAGGCCAGGCTGGCATCCAGCTCAGAGACAAAGGTGCCTTTGCTTGGAGCATCAAAAGAGGTATGGCCCCAGGGGCCAGGGACTCTGTTTATAGAAAATGACCTGACCAACCACAGAGGAGTCGAAATGAGTGAGTCCCCATCACCTGGAGCCAAAGTGGGTCATAAGATGTGAATGGGGTAGGGGCTTTTGTCCTTAACTCTACTTCAGACCCAAGTCCCCTTCTTGTGAGTCCCATTTCAGGGCCTTGCTTCATTCCCTCACCACCCCCCATCTTCCTCCACCCACTCGTTCATAGACTGTGACTGAAAGTCAACTGAGCTGCTTTGCTGGGGATTTTAGGGAAACTTTAAAGGAGGCTGACATCCAAAAAATTAATTTTTTTCCCCTCCCCACTTCCTTCCTCCCGTCAGGGCAAAGACGGTGATCACCTGGAGCTTCAGCAGCCTTCTTGAAACTATAAGACAAACTAGAGAAAGGAAGCCAGCGCTACGGATGACGGAGCTGGACAGTGAATGAACCAATTGCCTGTTGATTCTCCCTGGACAAAGCCCTTCCTGCCTGAGAACAGTACAGTTGGGAGAACAGAACCCGTTAGCTGTGTGAAAGCAAGTAAGCTTGGCTCCCTGGGGAGCCACTGATATTTAGGAAATGTTCCTTTATGTCCAGCTGAATTGACAGGAGCCCATGCAGCCCCCACATACTCTGCAAATTACTCAAGGATACATCTTCTGCCATGATGAACAAAATCCCTCTGTTTTAAACATGATACATTTTCCAAGGGCAGAGTGGCAGGAGGGTCCCACCTCTCCTGTCCCAGAAGTCCTTGTTTGCATGTATCAATCTGGAAAGCGAAAGATAGGCAGGGAACCCAGGCTGGGTAAGATGCTCTCTCTCATCAGCACCTCAGTCTATGCTAAAGACAACCGGTTGAATCCTCTGAGGCCAGCTGATCATCGGTCCTCATCTCCTTCCTGTGAGCCAGCTTTCTTCAAACTGTCTTTTCTTTGAGTACTAGGATCCACCCAGAACCTGTGGGGAGCCCTGCCCTTGACACACCCCCAAATCTTAGCCATGGTGCCAGAGGTAGAGAAGAGCCCTGAGGCTCCTGGCATAAGAGCAGCTTATGGGGACCCGTGACCCCACCCACATGCATGCACATATCACATCCACAGTCCTGTAGCACGCTCAAGCCAGTCTCAGTTCTCAGAGCCTAAACATTGCACGCAGGACAGACAGAGTGTAAAGAGGGTCCCTTTCCTAGGCTGCCACCGTGACAGTGCAAAGACCAAAATGACCCAGGTCACTTCTGGCCCCTGAGGGTGGGCATGAGGATGTGGCTTTTGAGACATGGCATAATTCAAAGCCCCCTTGGCACTAGTGAAGAAAGGCTGGTCTGTGCTCCGGTTTGGGTCTTTGGCATGGCTTACTTAATGTTTTCAGTATGACTCATCTCCCATTCGTGATGATTTTCAAGTAACAGGGATCTAGATAAGCTAAAGGATAACTGCCATTGCTTAGCCGAGAAGCATCCATGCCAAATCCCACTGTGCCACTGCCAGCAGGTCCATGCCTAGTGAGCCTGGGATTCCTGCCCTTTGGCCCTGCATGAACACAGGAAGCCCTTCGGGCTGCCTGCTCTTGCCCATTTTCCTGTGCTGAATGGGCAAGTGGCTCCCTGGCACCCGTACATCTTCAAGGCAGCTGCTGCGCGTACTGTCCACTGAGACAGTGAGTAAGGCAAGTGGCTGTCTCCTTCCTCTGGTCCTGGGAGTGGCTGTGGTGTTAAATGGATGGCACACCAAGCGACTAAAATGGGAACTGTCCTTTGGTAATGATGTTGACAATGAGGAGGAGGAGGACAGTGATAACGATGATGGTAAACGATGTCACCTAGAACCCAAGGTTTCCTGGGAGGACCGAGGAGCAGTGTACATTTGCCTAATAAGTGGGCACAATGGTGAATGAAGAGCTCACCGTGGATTGAGGCCTCAGGAGAGACCTTGCTTCAAGGGCAAGATCCATTCTTAATAGACTATCACAGGGCACTGGGGCCCAGGACAGGTGCGATAGGCTAGTCACATCTCTGTGGCCATGGCTGTCCTGGTAACGGAATATCCTGGCAACTGGGATATGCATCCCAGAATCTTCCCAAGGCTCACAGCCATGGCATTCCCGTTCTTGCTTCCTGGTGAGGAAGACAGGACACCAGGGACTTCACGATCTCACCAGCACCGCCCCAGACTCGGACACAGAGGTGGTATTGTAAAAACCTCTGCACAAAAGGTCATAGGGCAGGGATCCCACTATGATGAAGACCAGAGGTAGACAAGGCCACAAGCCACAGGTTCGTTCCAGGCAGAGCACACCACAACAGCAGGAATCTGGGCACTGTCGTGAGGTTAGGAGCGCTTTCTGTTTGCAGTTAGCTGTCCCTTCCAAACGTGGTCTCGATTCCTGGCCTGGCATGAGCCCCTGGGACTCCTGCCTGCAGCAACACTCAGCTCAGCTCTGTGTGGCAAGTGGAAGCCACGACAAAAGCCACAAACCATGTGTGCTGTGTGTGTGTTCAAATGTGTGGATACAGACCTGCACCTGCCCTGGCACATGCGTGTAGAGGTCAGAGGTCAGCTTCCAGTGTTAGCTATCACCCTTCGCCTTGTTTGCGATGGTGTGTGTCTTGCCTGCAGCCATGCACTCCAGACTCTGCCCGCCCCCCCTCCCCATCTTGCCATGAGTACTGGGATCACAGACAAAGGCCACCATATCCAGCTTTACACGGGTCCTGGTGATCTGAACTCAGGTCCTGCCGCCTGTAATTCAAGCTTGTCACTGACCACTGAGCCATCCCGTCCATGCACAAATCACGGTTTTGGCATTTGTTTTCATGTTTGTCCGTGGCCTTCCTCTCGTCTTGTTCAACAGCTTTCTCCTGAGACCTGTCAGTCCATCTCACCTGCCAGTCCATCTCACCTGTCAGTCCATCATCTCAGGCTTGTCTCTCCCAGTGAAGGGCAATCAGATGTCAGAATCCTCATGACTGCCTGACCTCCCCATGGCAGATCAAAATCGACACCCCAAAGAAACACAGTCCCAACGACACTCACAGGAGGTTTGGAGACACAGAACCCACAGATGAAAGCACAACGGGGACCGGCTCGTGTGTGACCTGGGAACCCATGTTGGTGTGCCTGGCCCACAGATTTACTGTGTCACAGCTCTTGATTCCATGATGTGGCATTTCTCCGGGTACTTGAACAGCTTACCTACCAAGAGAGCCAAACGGATGGGTCTCCGTAAGAATGGCGGGAAGTCTCTCCTGCTAAAGGGCCTGAGCTGGCACTATTGTTTTTAGCCTTAGGACAACTCCCTATGCTGGAACGGCAATGACTTTCTTTAAATGTGTTGTAGTTAACTAAAAACCTGCAAACCTTCAGAGGATTGGAAAATCAGGGGATCAGGCAGTGGTAATGTTGCTGGAGTGCCCTCTCTACCCAGGCCCTTCTTTAAGCACCGGGCAAGTATTAACTCCATGGGACCCTTGCACAGAGGTAGATGGACAATGATCTGGAAGACCAAGGTTTCCACAAGTTGGACAACAGGGCCTGGGGCCCAATAGCCCCTCTTCAGAGCCTCCCTTCCAATCCTTCAATCGTGCTATCCAAGTTTTGTAGCCTCAGGGTGTGGCCCCTGAGAGCTGGGACCCACCCACAGTTATCTAAACACAGATAAACAGTCTTCAAGTAGACCCACAGAGCTAGCTGGAGAAAGATTCAAACCCCTGTATTGTCCTGTGAAGCATCCAGCAACCTCAGTGGGTTTGCACTTGCAGAAGCCACCTTCCAAGTTCACACCTCACCTGATTCTCCCAATCCACCAACGTGTGAACAGTCTACAAGGGGATGGGTACAACTGTGGCCCTAGGCCACCCTGGTCCTTCCTAAACACCAGAGTTTTCACTCAGCAAACTCTATGCTCAACCAGAGACAGGACCTGAAACCATAACCATCAGCTCGAGGGCATTGCTGAGAAAACCAGACACAGTGTTCCTGACAAAGGGACAGATCCCTCAGCCAAGGGACCCCTCAGGCACATCACAGGAGAAAGCTGAGAATTTCTGGCTGTCTCCTTCACACAGGGGCAGCCAATGCCGATTTCCACCAAAGACCAAGTTCCCCGCTGGGCCAGGCCAGCAAGCCCGCATTATGCTC
>CABHPH010089301.1:0-21098 GCA_902168325.1 Peromyscus nudipes
CCTCCCAGGGATATCAACTAAATATGGCATATCAAGTGGCAATAAGACTAGGCACTTCTCTTCATATTAAGGTCAGACAAAGCAACCCAGTAGGAGAAAAATGGTCCCAAAAGCAGGCAGAAGCATCATAAACAGGCCCTGTTTCATCTGTTAGGAGCTCCACAAAAACACCAAGTTACACAACTATAACATATATGCATAGGGTCTAGGTTAGGCCCATGTGGGCTCCCTGATTGTCAGTTCAGTCTCAGTAAGCCCCATGAGTCCAAGTTTGTTGATTCTGTGGGTGTTCTTGTGGTGTCCTTGACTCTTCTGTCTCCTACAATCCTTCCTCCCCTTCTTCTGCAGGATTCATCGAGTTCCATTTAATGTCTAGTTGTGGGTCTCTGCATCTATTTCCATCAGTTGCTGGACAGAGCCTCCCTGATGGTGATTATGCCAGGCTCCTGCCTATGAATATAGCAGAATATCATTAGGAATCATATAACATCATGAAATTTGCAGGCAAATGAATGGAAATAGAAAAAAAATCTTCTTGAGTGAGGTAACCCAGACCCAGAAAGACAAACATGGTATGTACTCACTTATAAGTGGATATTAACTGTAAAGTAAAGGATAATCATGCTACAATCCACAGACCCAGAGAGGCTAAGTAACAAGGAGGGCTTAAGGGTGGGGGGACGCATACATTTTCCTGGGAAGGAGAAACAGAATAGATATTGTGGGTAGACTAGGGGTGGGTGGGGACGGGGATAGGAGGGATCAGGTCGGGGAGGACAGGGGAAAGAGTACTGGGAGAAATGACTGGAACCAGGGCAGGAGCAATTCGGAGGCCAAGTAGGAACCTAGTACAATGGAAACTCCCTGGAATCTATTAGGGTGACTCTAGCTAAGACTCCTAGTAATGGGGGCTATGGAGCCTGAACTGACCATCTCCTATAACCAGGCAAGACTTCCAGAGGAGGGATTGGGACACCAACCAAGCCACATAACCTTTGACCTACAAATTGTCCTGCCAGCAAGATGTTCTGGGATAAAGGCAGCACAGAAATTGTGAGAGTGGCCAACCAGTGATTGGTTCAGCTTGAGCCCCAGGCCACAGAGGGGTCCCACCCCTGATGCTACCTGGAGGACCAGAAACCAGAGGCCTGGTGGCCCAGAGGCCTAGAATAGAACCAAACACACCCAGCAAAGGGAGAGGGGGTGGCACTTAAATTATTTTTAAGCTTTTATTTTTTAATTTTTCATTATTTCTTTGAAAATTTTACACAATGTATTTTGATCATATTGATCCCTATCCCCCAGGCCCACCTGAGTTCCACCTCCCCTTCCCTACTCACCCAACTCTGTGTTCTCTTTTTTCTTTTAACCCATCAAGTTCAATTTGTGTTATCCATACTCTCCTGGGTATGTGGCCTTCTGCTGAAATACAGTCAGCTTACCAGGGCCTACACTTTCTAAAAATTCTTTTAGTTTTTGAGATTATAATATAGTCATCTAATTTCCCCTTTCCCTTTATTTCCTCCAAACCCTTCCATATACCCCTCTTTGCTCTCTTTCATGCTCACGTTCTCTTTTTTCATTGTCATTATATGCATATAATATATACAAATATATTATGTATACTATATGATATAATATATATATAATTATATATATATATATAAAAATCTAACATCCTCTGAATACTGTTACCTGTCTGTATTAGGTAACTAAGGAATGCTGAGGGTGGAAGAAATAGTCTTTCTCAGAGAAGAGCACACCAAGTGGTTATCCAACACCAAAGGGCCAATCTTTTTTTTTAAGTACTTCCTGGTTTTATTTTATTTTATTTTATATTTTTTCTTTTTTCTTTATTATTATTATTGTTAAGAAATTTTCTATTCATTTTACATACCAACCACAGATTCCCCTCTCCTCCCTCCTCCTGTCCCCCAGCCTCCCTCCAACCCACCTCCCATTCCCACCTCCTCCAAGGCAAGGTCTCCATAGGGAGTCAGCAGAGCCTGGTACATTCAGTTGAGGCAGGTCCAAGCCCCTCCTCCCTGCACCAAGGCTGAGCAAGGTGTCTCACCATAGGAACTAGGCTCCAAAAAGCCAGCTCATGCACTAGGGACAGGTCCCCATCTCACAGCCTGTCTAGCTTATCCAGAGGGCCTAGTCCACTACCATGGGGGATCCTCAGCTATTGATCCACAGTACATGCGTTTCCACTAGTTTGGCTGGCAGTTTCTGTACATTTTCCCATCATGATCTCAACGTCTCTTGCTCATAGAATCCCTCCTCTCTCTTATCAATTGGACTTCTGGAACTCAACCTGGCGCCCGGCCGTGGATCTCTGCATCTGCTTCCATCAGTCACTGGATGAGGGCTCTATGATGACAGTTAGGGTATTCAGCCCTCTGATCACCGGAGTAGGCCAGTTCAGGCACCCTCTTGACTATTGCCAGTAATCTATGGTGGGGTCATCCTTGTGGATTCCTGGGAACTTCCCTAGCACTGTTTCTCCCTATTTCCATGATGTCTTCATCTATCATGGTATGTCTTTCCTTGCTCTCCCACTCTGTCCCTGTTCCAGCTCAAACTTCCAGTTCTCCTATGCTCTCATCCCCCATCCTTTGCACTCCATTGCCCCCCTCGCCCCCAGTTTGCTCATGTAGATCTCATCTATTTCTCCTTCTCTGGGTGATCCATGAGTCCTGCCTAGGGTCCTCCTTACTAGCTAGCCTCCCTGGAGCTGTAGGTTACAGTCTGATTATCCTATGCTTTACATCTAGTATCCACTTATGAGTGAGTACAAACCATGTTTGTCCTGGATTACCTCTGAGTCTGGGTTACCTCACTCAGGATGATATTTTCTAGTTCCATTCATTTGCCTGAAATTTTCATGATGTCATTGTTTTTCTCTGCTGAGTAGTACTCCATTGTGTATATGTACCACATTTTCTTTATCCATTCTTCAGTTGAGGGGCATCTAGGTTGTTTCCAGGTTCTGGCTATTATAAATAATACTGCTATGAACATAGTTGAGCAAGTGTCCTTGTGGTATGATTGAGCATTCCTTGGTATGTGCCCAAGAGTAGTATAGCTGGGTCTTTAGGAAGACTGATTCCCAATTTTCTGAGAAACTGTCATACTTATTTCTAAAGTGGCTATACAAGTTTGTATTCCCACCAACAGTATACGGGTGTTTCCCTTGCTCCACATCCTCTCCAACATAAACTGTCTTCAGTGTTTTTGATCTTAGCCATTCTGGCAGGTGTAAGATGGTATTTCAGAGTCATTTTGATTTGCATTTCCGTGATGACTAAAGATGTTGAGCAATTCCTTAAATGTCTTTCAGCCATTTGAGAATCTTCTGTTGAGAATTCTCTGTTTAGCTCTGTAGCCCATTTTTTAATTGGATTGTTAGGTATTTTGATGTCTAATCTCTTGAGTTCTTTATATATTCTAGAGATCAGCCCTCTGTCAGATGTGGGGTTGGTGAAGATCTTTTCCCATTCTGTAGGCTGTCGTTTTGTCTTATTGACCATGTCCTTTGCCCTACAAGAGCTTCTCAGTTTCAAGAGGTCTCACCAAAAGGCCAATCTTGAAAAGACACATACAAGTAACACACAGGGCCTCCATTCTTAAAGAAAACTGACTCTCCCTTTCCCCACATCTATTAATTACTAGTAACTCTTCAGCTAGGGCAGGACTTCATGCTCACCTCCCATCTCCATGCTGCAATTTTTTTCTGGCTTGAGCTTATACAAGATTTGTACATGCTGTCACAACCACGGTGAGTTCATATGTGCATCTACTGTGTTGCATCTGGAAAACATTGTTTTCTCACAGGCATTCACTACCTCTTGTTTCCTTACGTAACAATTCCTAAGTTTTGGAAACAAGGAACGTGATACAGATTTCCCATTTAGAACTGAGTACTCTATAGCCCCTTCTCTGCTTCTTGACTAGTTGTGGGTCTCTATGCTAATCAGCATCCCCCAGAAGAAGAAGTTTCTCTGATGAAAGTTGAGGGATGCACTAGTCTATGAGTACAATGATAATCCATTAGAAGTCTGTTAAATACTATGTCCATTTAACAGAATACTAATGGTAGGGTTCTCCCTTGTGGCCTATGACCTCTATAGCCACAGGTTGTTGGTACTAATAATGGTGACAGATATGGGTTTCATCTTGTAGAGCACAACTTAACATTGAAGACCTTTCCAAAAAGTTATAAGGAAACCACATACTGTAGAAACTTCCTAAAATAGATATACACATATATACAATAATTTAAATGTAGTCATACTATAACAGGATAATAATGCCCATCCCTACTACACATCACAGACTAGCCAATAAAGAGCCCATTGGCAGGAGTAGGTTACCATTACTTCCTTTGGAATTGTTGACCAGGGAGGCCTCATAGACCAAATATTACAGGACAATTCCAACACTCTTGATTACCTTCCAGAACTTGATTATAAGACCCTATTATGAAAGACACTGCATACTTGAACTACAGAATATGGAGATCAAGCTGGTACTGGCCTTGCAAGTTCATCCTTACTGGCTACCTTTCATAGTGCTGGAAGGTGCTATTCTTACTACCAGAGGAGAAAATAGTCATCAATCTTCCCCAATTGTGACCCATGCAAGGTACAGTCCTGACTGACCTGCCAAGACATGCCCACTCGTACAGTAGCAGTATGAATGTCATGGGAGTAGCCAACCGCTTTCTGATTGGATTTAAAGATTAAATCCTTGTCTCTGCTCATTGACATTTGTGGTAACAGCACAAGCTCCAGTGTTATGGTCATATTTGTTCCCATCTGAAACCTCATGAAAATAGCTGACTGTCTGTGTTTTATTCTGTATTCTGGTCTTCTGAACTCCAACACAATGACCCACTAAGCTATGCTTGCAGCCTTCTAGTGCTTCTCTAGCACACAACTCCAAAATCTTGCAAATTTTTCTCCAAGGACAGTTCCAATGACCTCAGAAGCATGTGGTAAGATCTAGTCACTGCTTCTGGTGCCAATTTCCTGATAGTTACCTCATTGCTGTGACCAAACATCTGATGGAAACAACACAAAGCAGGCAAGGCTTATCTTGGCTCTGAGAATCATGGCCGAGGAGCAGGAGTGTATGTTACAGGCTGTTTATACCATGGCAGGCCAGAAAACAGAAAGAGTGAGACAGCTTTTAGAAATAATATAACCCCATGAACCTGTGCCCTACTATTGAAACAGAGCTGACTTCTTACAATTGCCCCCAGCCTTCCAAAATGGTACCACTGGCTGGGAAACAGGTATTCAAATCATGAGCATGGAAGGGAGGGACAGTTTAGATTCAAAACATAACATAAATATATCTGTAGGCAAAAAAGATCCAGGTCCAGAAAAGGCAGGTCTACAGAGCGTTTGTTGAGTTGCTAAAATAGGCAGCCAGGATTTCTGTAATGGAAACCCTTACTTCCTCAACTACTCTTGTTCAGTTAATGCCCAGGACCTCCTAAGGACATCTGTAAAAGCAGGTGACAAAGAAAAGCCCTTTAAGGTAAGACACTGGGGATAAATGAAAGTTAGGCTCTAATTTTTGCACAAGGCATCACAGGTCATTGGGTCAGGTTCCAGGCAGTCAGGGTTTGACTGTTAAACAGAAGAAAATTTTTGCTTTCTTTCTTTATACTGGCCTTTTGGTCTCTACAGATCAGAAAGGTCAGCTCGTTGACAAGGAATGATGTTCTTTTTCTGCCAGAGGTGAGAAGTGAAGCTGGGTAGCTCTGATTGTTGATGCTGACATGTCATGAGTTCCAGGGTCATATGAAATAAAAGGCTTAAGCTGCATTTGGAGAGGTCAGGAAGTGGTGTTGTAATAGGCTAAAGGACAGACTGGCATTGTGCTGAGGTCAAGAGGACCTCAGTGGTGGAAGATAGCTGTTGATGTTGATAGCAATGATTGACATTCCTGAGACAATACCACCTGGAAGTTCAATGGTCTTTATTCTAGAAGATGCCAATCATTCCAGAAGCTTAAGTAAGCATGAACCAAAGACACAGAGCAGAATTAAAAACAAGAATAGGTCTATAAGAAATAAGAGAGTCAAAACCCATTCAGAAAAGCTACCTGGGGCCTGTCCCAGCCAAGAGATCTATCATAAATTCTTATTCCGACCCAAGAACAATCTAGTACTTTCTTTGACTTTTGAGTGATTTTTCTCTACATTTGCTGAAGTATTGACCCAGAAACATCAGGTTGCACTAAGGAAGATACATTTGCCTCCCAGGTCTATAGAACAACATCCAGTACCCTCCAGTTACCCAGGATTTCTATTAGGAAACTGAGACTTTGTCAGGCTTCTCTAGCATCTCCTTCCAGATGAATTGTAGGTTTAGAGAGATATTTCTGACACTCATTTCTATAGCTGAGATTCATAATACCCAAATGAGATCTCAAAGAATGGATCAGTCTAAAGTTGCCCATTCTGAGACCATATTGTTTGTGGTCAATTCCAAAACCGGGAATGCCTGACATCCCTAGGCTTTTGTTTTTGTTACATTCGAAGCAAGAGTTTGAAGCCAGGCATTTATTCTATTAGGTGACTAGTGGTTTATTTTCGTTTTTTGTATTTGAATGTTTATTTATGATTACTTCTGCTCTCAATCATTCATGCAGTGCTAGGTATCGAACCCAGAGCCTTATGCATGCCTGGTAAATAGTCTGCTAAATCAGCTACATCTCCAGCCCAGGCATTTATTCTTTTTTGTTTTTTGGGTTTTTTGTTGGGTTGGTTTGTTTGTTTGTTTGTTTTTTCTTTCGAGACAGGGTTTCTCTGTGTAGCTTCGCATCTTTCCTGGAACTCACTCTGTAGCCCAGGCTGGCCTCGAACTCACAGAGATCCACCTGCCTCTGCCTCCCGAGTGCTGGGATTAAAGGCGTGCACCACCACCGCCCAGCCCAGGCATTTATTCTTAAAGAAAAAAAGCCTAGAAAGAAAAGATCATCACAAGATAGGAAATCTGACACACTGACAGCCTGAGAACTAGGGAGAGAAGCCACCATCATATATTAGCCTGTCACTTAGTCAGGAGCACTAGATAGATACATGTTGATCTCATATAGAAGACAATAACTTGTCCCCTTAAGGCTTACTTCAGTGTTTGGCCTATGACTCCTACATTGGAGGGTCTATCAATATAGTGATGTCATTGACTAGAATAGAGGGACCCCAGAATCTCTGGGCATTTAATCCTTTTGTTCTAAGACCAGAGAAATGGTCCTCTATACACAGAGGTTGGTCAATAGTCTCAGAGTTGTGAGAAATGTGGACATGTCAGATTTTGAAAGATCAAAGTTGAAGGGGAAAAGTCTCACCCGGTTTCACACAGAACTACAGCTAGTTATATTTCTCAGCGTGCCGGCGACCTTTCCTATTACTGAGTAGTTTAAACTTTGGTAGTATTTAAGTGAAAAGGAGCCAGTAAATAATGTAGTTACAATAATTCTACTTTGAATCCCCTGGAACTGGAGTTATAGATAGTTATGAACTTCCACATGGGTCCTGGGAACAGAACCTAGGTTTTCTGCCAGAGTAGCCAGCATTCTTAACCACTAAGCCATTTCTCCAACCCCTAGATTACCCCTTTCAAGCTTCCTAGGAGCTTGAGGGAGCCAATATGGCTGGAGATGGTGCCTTGTTGTAAGAACTTCACTCCACTAGTAATGAAAGGAGGGCCATCATTGGACTGTAGGGACCCAGGGAGCCCTGTGCGGGCTCTGTGAGGATAATGTACTCTGTGAGGATAGTGGTTACCTCTGAGGCCCTTTCTATTTTGACAGAGAGTGCCTCTATTCACACAGTGAAGGTGTTATGCTGGAGATCTTTGGCCTGTGTCAACAAGCCAGAGTCATTTGGGAAGAGGGAACCTCAATTGAGAAAAATGCCCCCTCCAGACTGGCCTGTGGAAAAAAGGTTTGTGGTGAATTTTCTTAATTGATGATTGATGTGGTAGGGCACAGCTTACTGTGGGCAGTGACACCTCTGGGGTCCTGGGTGCTATAAGAAAGCAGGATGAGCAAGTCATGGGAGAGCAAGCCAGTAAGCAGCACTCCTCGGCATCAGCTCCTGGCTTCAGGTTCCAGCCCCATTTGAGTTTCTTCTCTGACTTCCCTCAGTGATTGACTGTGATGTGGAACGGTAAGCTGAAATAAACCCTTTCTTCCTCAAGTTGGTCATGGTGTTTAATCACAACAATAGAAACCCTAACAAATCCAGGGATCAAATAGAATTAGTAGATACTGAAGTCCTTCCATGGGAACATGGTAGGGAAATCTATTCCACAGCATAGATCCCTACACTGGACAGGCTGTAGAAAGAGAGGATGTCTGAGAAAAAGTGAGATAAATTTTGGAAATTACCTATACATTTTGAGAGATCTCCATGCCTATTTAAAAAAGGTTCAGTTAGAATTCAGAGGGCTCTGGTACCCATGTGTGTGGTGTAATAAAAATTACTATGAATCTTTTATTGGGAGAACCCAGAGACTGACAGCTTGCTCTCTGGACTCTGAAGTCATCTATGTGAGGTGACTATGAAACCCTTACTTAAACCCTTTTGAGTTTCCTGAGGGGTACATTAAGGTCGAGAGAGAGTGGGGTTGAGAATTAAGGCAACCTAGAGTGGAAACCAAGCTGCCTGTTGAACATGATGATTTCTCAGAAGTTACCCTGAGAAATACCAGTGTGGTCCTTTTGCTGGGTCTTGAAATGCATAACGGCCACCTGAGTTGAAATCCTGATGGTTTCTCATAGGTACAAAATCTCAGGGGAACATTTTGTTTGTTTTTATTTTATTTTATTTATTTTTTTATTTTTTTATTTTTTTGGGTTTTCGAAACAGGGTTTCTCTGTGTAGCTTTGCGCCTTTCCTGGAACTCACTTGGTAGCCCAGGCTGGCCTCGAACTCACAGAGATCCGCCTGCCTCTGCTTCCCGAGTGCTGGGATTAAAGGCGTGCGCCACCACCGCCCGGCTTGTTTTTATTTTGGTTTTAATTGTAAGTACATGAGTACTGTATTTACATCATTTTCACTCCTCCTTGTCTTTCTCTAACTCCTCCCACATCCCCTTTGACTCCTTCTCAAACTCATGGCATTTTTGATTATTATTATTACATATATGCATATACATAATACATGTATGTGTATAAGTATACAACCTACCGAGCCCATTTGGTGTTACTGGTATGTACATGTATTTGGGGTGGACCACTCAGGATTTGATAATCTGTCAGAGAGCTCATCCCTAGACAAAACTGTTTTTCCCTCTCTCACAGCCATTGATTGCCTAAGTCTCTTCACCGAGGGGTGGGACCGTTGAAATTTTCACATCCACATCGCCATGCCAATTGGTGTTGCCATTATGTAGGTATTGTTTAGGCAACCATATTGTTTTTCATGGACACAGCTTCTCTATCATGTATAGAAGATGTTATCTGTCAGTAATAATCCTGGTCCTCTGCTCGTACAATCTTTCTGCTCAGGGACATGTTTAAAACAGGGTAATGGGCAATGAGGAGGTGCTTCTCTCCCCAGGTGACTTCATGCATGTGAGTCACATGGAATTCATACATTTATGTGAAGGTTAAGACTCATTCCTAGTGAGGGTGAACAGTTCTACTTTGAGGGCTGCTGCTGCTGAGGAATTACTGAGGAGGGGCCCAGATCCTAATAACTCTGTGAAGCTCACTGCTGCATACTCAGAAATGCTGTGTCCTGCCACCATGTCCATACTTCCATCTGCAAAATGGATTGGGAAAGCAGGGCATCCTGCAGGTCTGGTCTAGCACTGCAGGTAAAGTCAATTGTTTACACACCAATGCCATAGAGAGGCCTTGGGGTTAGGATCTTGCAGTAAAGTGGCAGCACGTAAAGCGTGACAGGGTTTTATGAGGTGCTCTAAATGTGTAAGAGAAGCATCTGGTCCCTGTTGAGACTGCTCCACTCTTGAGTGGAGAGTTTTAAGGTAGGGATGTAAGCTATTACCTCTATCTCAGGGTTCACTTAGATACCCCCTCAATCAAACAGCCACATCTGCCAGAGCCCAGATGGAAGCAAGGCAGCCTTGTGACACCAGGTCTAATGAGTTGGAAACATAAGCAATTGGGTGCTGGAAGGACCCCCAAAGTCTGGTTGTAACTCCCAGGGCTGCTTCTTTTGCCCATGTACATAGAGAGAGAAGGGTCTAGTAAGATCAGTGTCTGCTTTAGAGACCATTCCGTCTCATGGATCCAGTCTAATAGCTCTTTCTCTGGTCCTCTTAAGGCCTCATAGAGAGATCTACCAATAAAGACTAGGGGCGGTCTAAATTCTGCATAACTTTGCCATGCTCAGGAAGGGCCATCATTGTTTTGAGATGTGAGGCACCACAGTTAAAATGGCACCCTTGCAGTCACTGGAAAGACTCCTTGAACCTTGGGGTAATATAAGTCCCAGGAACTAGATCTTTTGGGGGGAAATTTGAGTATTTGAGGGATATATGAAGCTATTTTGAAAGTTTTTGAAAAGTTGAAGTACTATTTTGCTCCAAAGTGAGTTTGTTTAGGCTGTAAACTAATACATCATTTATGTATTGAAGGATAGTTCTCCAAGAGTAAAACTGAAGGGAGGGTAGGTTTCAGAATAGGGACCATCCAGAAAATCCTGATGTAAGACATTCCAATAAGCTTCTGGGTAACCTAGGTGAAAGAGTTCATCTCTTAAAGGTGACTAGGAACTGAGAGTCTGGATATATGAAAATACAAAAAAAGCACCTTTGAAATCCAACATTGTAAACCAAGAAGTGCTGGAGAGTATCTGTTCTAAGAAGATTTAAGGATTAGAATTTATGGGACGGGCCCGAAAAGTTTACAGACAAGGACCAGCAGCCCTCTGGAAGTGAGGGAGAAGATGATGATGTGGAGGCTGCCTTGAAGAAAGAAGTTGGTGACATTAAGGCTTCTACAGAGATGAGGCTGAGAAGATTCCAGTCAATGGAGAGCGGAGCAAATAATGTAGTCTTCATCAGGACCCTTGGGATAGAACCTGAGAAATTAGTGCATCACATTCTCCAGGATATGTACAAAACCAAGAAAAAGAAGACACGTGTTATTCTGCGAATGTTGCCCATCTCAGGCACCTGCAAAGCTTTCTTAGAAGATATGAAAAAATATGCAGAAACTTTTTTGGAGCCCTGGTTTAAAGCCCCAAACAAAGGGACATTTCAGATTGTCTACAAATCTCGAAATAACAGCCATATGACTAGAGAAGAAGTTATTAAAGAGTTGGCAGGAATAGTGGGCAGCCTCAATTCAGAAAATAAAGTGGATCTCACTAATCCAGAGTACACGGTGGTAGTCGAAATCATCAAAGCTGTGTGTTGCCTGAGTGTTGTGAAAGATTATGTGCTATTCAGAAAATACAACCTCCAAGAGGTAGTGAAGAGTGGAAAAGACTCACAGCCTCACCCAAAGCTGGGAAATGGCAAAGAAGCAAAATTCGAACCTGATGGCAAGTTGAATCAAAGTGATCCTGCAGAAGGGAAAAATAACCAGCAGGTGGCACCAGAGAGCAGCGAGGAGCTGGGGCAGAGAAATCCAAGGTCTGAAACCCCAGCAGGGAGTGAGGAAGAAGCTAAACCTGAACTTGAAAGTCAAGTCTCAGAAGGACCCACATCAAATGAAAATGAGCTCTCATAGGTCATTCTGTGGGGGAGGTAGGTCTCAGCTGGGGTTCTGCAACAAGCTATTGGGGTTCCTTGTAAAATTGTGATAATATATTTTGGTTCTTGTGTGCTGCTTAATGCTGATCTCACAATCGCTGTTGACAGTTTTGTTAGAGCCCTTCCAGGCCTTCATGTCAGTGTGTACAGACCCATGCACTGTTACCTAGGGGAGGGTGGTAGGAGGATGGCATTGGCCTCTGCCTCCTGCTTACTTTCTATAGTTTCCCTTTAAGCACTGCCAACTGATGTGGAACTGAACAGCATCTTAGTGGGAAATCAGCAGGACATTCTCATTCTGAGGAAGTTATGTGCTACATATGGCTCAGCTGTCCCTGCCACTTCACTGTACACACAAAGAAGTGGCACCAGATTATATGGGAATCACTTTGTGATGGCTTTGTACGTTTTGTGTTTTTCTTGTTATGTTTGTTTTAATGTTCAGAGCAAATCTGATGACCCATTGCTGCAGTTTCTTTAGAGAAGATGTGAGGTAGAAGAGGACTGTTGTAGGTGCAGACCCATGGATGTTTCTTGTAAGGTTAGGGATGAGGAATCACTCTGCTGAGTCACTTCGTATACTAGTGCATAAATGACCACAAACATCTACTGCCCCAGGGTTTCACTGGCCTGCTGTCCAAGCTGTCCTTTCAGTTTGTTGTGCTTTCAGGAATTCCCCACAGGTAGAGACGGTAAAGGCAGAAGCGACCTGTGAGCACTGCAAAACTGTCCAGGTGGGGACTGAGAAGTGGCTGTAACGTTAGGTTGGGGAAAAGGTTTGTGCTTAACTCTTAAAACAAGTTAGAAAGTAGTATAAATACTATGGTTCCTGGCACAAGTGGCTAAAGAGCCAGTGACATGAGAATATATTTCTTCTCAGCTAGAGGCTAGCTTGATAAGCCAGACCAAGAGGATATGGGAGAAGCAGAGAATAGGCAGCACCTCGCTAATGCAGACGGGGCTGGAGCATCCTCAGGGGTTTTGACACGTTAACTCAGGTCTGAGATTGAAACCATCTTGAAAGGATATGCGTTAGTATCACTTAGGAGAAAAGGGAGGAGAAAATTCTGGTGCCTTCTTGAGGCTTGCCCCGAGATAAAGGGACTTTTCTTTTAATGGTGTAGGACGAAGGGCCTGGGGATAAATTACCATTTGCTCAGACACAAAGTTCTGGAGCTTGGCAAAGTTGTTGCACTTCAGATTTTGATTTGTATTATGGTTTTGATTGTCTTTTTATTTATTTGTGTTTAGTGAAACCCAAGTCTGACTGGCTGTTTGCAGGTTGTACAGTGCTGTGTGCTCCTGGAATCTAAGCTCACTCATCTGGCTTTGCTTTCAGATCTGACGCCTTTATTTTCACTAACATTTCAGTGTGTTAGTTTACAGACGATCCCAGGGTGGGAAATGAGTGGGGTTTTGTTTGTTTGGTTTTTGTTGTTTTAAGCTAAGGCAGTTAAAACAGAAAATAAAGAAGCAGAAACCAAACCCTAGTGCTGTGGGCCAGTGTGCCTGCCCTGCTCTACAAACAAAGGAGGTAAGCCTGGTACTGTAAGATACGTTTCTCCAAAGCTGAACACAGTTTTCAAATTTTTTTACTTGCATTTTGTTCTTGGTTCAGGTTGTTTTCAAAGTTCTGATATTTTAAAAAATAAAAATGAATTTGTTCAATTAAAAAAAAAAGAATTTATGGGACGGTTAAGGACCACAGCGTCCCATGATTCACAGGTGCCGTATCATCCCATAGGATCCACCTGACATGTTACTGCTACAAGAGTGATATTGCATAGAGGGTTCCACGGAGGAGTCAGTCATTTATCAACCAACGTCTATAGAGCCTTTCATGCCTCAGGCTTTACAGCAGCGGTTCTCAACCTTCCTAATGCTGTGACCCTTTAACACAGTTCCTCATGTTGTGCTGACCCCCTCATCACAAAATTATTTAGTTGTTACTTCATAACTGTAATTTTGCTACCATAGTGAATTGTAATGTTAATATCTGATATGCAGAACATCTGATTTGCAACCCCAAAGGGGTTATGACCCACGGGTTAAGAAAGGATGACCCCATCTTAGACTACTGGCAATAGTCGAGAGGGTGCCTGAACTGGCCTACTCCAGTGATCAGATGGCTGAATAACTGTTGTCATAGAGCTCTCATCAAGTGACTGATAGAAGCAGATGCAGAGATCTATAGTCGGGTGCCAGGCCAAGCTCCAGGAGTCCAATCAATGAGAGAGAGGAGGGATTCTATGAGCAAGGGACATCAAGATCATGATGGGAAAATGTACAGAGACTGCCAGCCAAACTAGTGGAAACACATGAACTGTGACCAATAGCTGAGAAGCCCCCATGGTACTGGACTAGGCCCTCTGGATAGGAGAGACAGTTGTTTAGCTTGAACTGTTTAGGGGCCCCCCAGGCAGTGGGATAGAGACCCGTCCCTAGTGCATGAGCTGACTTTTTGGAGCCTAGTTCCCATGGTGAGACACCTTGCACAGTCTTGGTGCAGGGAAGAGGGGCTTGGACCTGCCTCAACTGAATGTACCAGGCTCTGCTGACTCCCCATGGGAGACCTTGCCTTGGAGGAGGTGGGAATGGGGGCTAGGTTGGGGAGGAAGGCTGGGGGACAGGAGGAGGGAGGAGAGGGGAATCTGTGGTTGGTATGTAAAATGAATAGAAAATCTCTTAATTAAAAAAAAAGAATGCAACAGCAATAGAGCAGAAACAAGAACGGTAGGATTGACTGAAAACACCAGAGGATAATGCACATTTGATAACTGATCATTGGTTTGTTATGTTTATCATTCCATAGTTTCAAAGTTTAGCTAGTTCTATAAAATTTGAGGCTTTGTTTATAGAGCCATTTTTTTCTGATTAAAAGGGGAAAGTATATATTTCACTGTGACCTAAATAAAAGTTGTCAAAAGTTAAAAAAAAAAACCTACTTTAAAGGATATTGATATTTCATGGAAAATTGTTGGATATTTAAGAGTAATTGTGATAGGAAAGATTGCAGTGAATGCCCAAGACTGGGTGTATACCAGACTTCAGAAGGAACTGCTTGAGTGATGCAAGGTTTCTATAATAGAGACTGTGGGGCAAGCATATGAGTTTCAGACATCTTTGAGCCACTATAGGGTAGGGCACTAGATATTAGGGATGTCAAAGGGCCTCTAAACTCTCGAAGAATCTCAAGTGAGTCTTAGCTTTAGATGTGATGTTTCTACAAAGGAAGAGAATTAAACAACTAGTTAGGACCAGAAAGGAATGAAGATATTTGTCTATCATAGAACTTAAAGGGGGTAGAACTGACTGGTTGGGGTTTGTGCTCAATATGTGAAAAGGAATGGAGAATGGAAAAATCTAACCAAAGGAGGTGATCACTCCCAGATCCAAAAGGAATACAGTTAGCTAAGACTCATCCTTGAGATGGAGAACATGGGAGCATGTATAGCTTCAGTCCAAAAAGTGAGGTGGACCCTTTCATTGTTTGACTCTTCACAGTCCAAGAACAACATCAGGAAAATTGGTTCTTTTCCACGTTTGACTTGAGTCTGAGGCCCTTGCATGGAGGCTGCCTTTCTCTCAAGATGTGAGAGAGATATTCTCACTTATAGTAACCCCTCACTTTGCAGTTTGTACATAGCCCCAGGGTAGGCTGACAGCCCAATAGCTTTGGACACTTCCAGCTAAAATGTTCTTGGTACAAGAGAGCAGAAAAGAGGCCTTTGACCAGAGACTAGGTTTGTCCTCTTAGGCTGAATTGAGTGGCCACTACATTGAGATCTAAGATGTCCTGAGATGGACAAGGAAGAAGTGGTTGCTAGAGGATTATTAATTAGGCTTGTCTCTTGTCTCCTTCTTCCTCCAGCTTGGCACCCATGCTTTATGGGGTCTCCTTTTTGAAGACATGAAAGTTATGTCTAATAAAATAGTAAGGATTCTCTGGTCCAAGGTTTCATATAATAGCCAGCTTACAAAATATTCACTTGGGATGGCTTGGTCTTCCAGATTCTCTGGATCCATGTTAGTATGCTTGTGCATTGTTTCAGCTGGCCTAGACTGAAAGAGAGCAGGGATTTTGCAAGCTCCCTCTGTTATTTCTTGTAACTTATGGTTAGTGAGTTTGACAATGGTCTTTTTCATGTCTTCTAAGGTCAGACAGTCAGTTTCAGTGGGTCCTTTCCCCCTCCCACTCCCTACACCAGTTGCCCAATATGACTAGCAGGGCTCTGTGTAGAGCATGGCGGTGGAATTGAACCAAGTTGTAGCTGAGTCATGAATGTGAACATCGGCCCAGGACCACAGGACTTTTCCTCACCCACGCAGCAGGTGGTCAGGGTGGCATAGACATTTTGACAGGCTTCAAATGCTTCAGAAAGTCCTTGAAACTGACCACATACTCTAGGCCCCGCCCCACTGCTGAGAGACACTCTCAAACTAGCGTAACAGTCTGAAATTAGTAGAGACAAGCTGAGCTAACGAAAGAGGCTCAGACCAATTGATCTGCTTGGAAAAACTGCTCAAACCTATTCAGCTGCCTACAGACCATGCAGTGAGTTCCAGGGTTTCCGTTTTTTGTCACCCATGCTGATGGACTTCTGGTGATACAACTGTCTTTGAGTCATTCCTGCTCCCATAAATAACCCAAATAAAACTCATTAGTCCACCAAGTTGGACTTTGGTAGTATCCTTACTTTGGTATGTTTTTGGTTCCCTGTCTGGGTTGAATAGATCTTTGTTCACGTCTAGTGTCACACAACAACTATGTTCACTTTTAGTGTCACACAACAACTGCTAACCTCAACTTGCAAGACAATGCATTTATTAGTGTTTAAGCCACTAATCTTGTGACAATACGTTGTAGCAGCCACAGGAAAGGAAAGATACTAAACATGCACACAGGTTCTCTATCAAAGCTGAGCTGTGTGGTGATATTGTGTTCCCCACAACATTGTGCACCCTAATAAACTTATCTGGGGTCAGAGAACAGAACAGCCACTAGACATAGAGGCCAGAAAATGGTGGCACACATGCTGTGGATATCACTCTGTATCAATAAAGCGCTGATTGGCCGGTAGCCAGACAGGAAGTATAGGCGGGACTAACAGAGAGGAGAATTGAGGGAACAGGAAGGTAGAGGGGAGACTGGCTGGAGCCGCGGCCAGGAGAAGGAAGATGTAAGGTACCGGTAACCCACGAGCCACATGGCAAAGTAGAGATTATTAGAAATGGGCTAAATATAAGAGTAAGAGCTAGACAATGATAGGCCTGAGCTAATGGCCAAGCAGTTTAAATAATGTAAGCGTCTGTGTGTTTATTTTATAAGTGGGCTCGGAGACTGGCGGGACTTGGGAGCTGGAGACTGGCGGGTGGCAGAGATTTGTCCTGACTGTGGGCCGGCAGGAAAACTCCAGCTACACACACATGCCTTTAATCCTAGCATTCAAGAGGCAGAGATCAGTCTGGATCTCTGTGAGTTCAAAGCCACACTGGAAACAGCTAGGCATGGTAACAAGAGCCTTTATAATCCCAGGAAGTGATGGCAGGAAGCAGAAAGGTATTTAAGGCAAGAGGACCAGAAACTAGAGCCTAGTTAAACTTTTAGGCTTTTAGCAACAGTTCAGCTGGGATTCATCCTGGATAAGGACTGAGAGGCTTCCAGTCTGAGGAAACAGGATCAGCTGAGGAATAGGCAAGGTGAGGAAGCTGTGGCTTGTTCTGCTTTTTTGATCTTCCAGCATTCACCCCAATACCTGGCTCTGGGTTTGTTTTTATTAATAAGACCTTTTAAGAGTCGTGCTACAGAACTGGCTTCTACTGATGATCTTTCTTCAGCAGAGACTTACATATAGGGGTATAGCTCAACAGCAGAACATTTACCTGCTGAAATCCATCCATAGCCCACAAGGTGGCACTCTCCACACTCATTATAACCCAGCAGGTGAAAGGGCGAGCAGGCCACTTACCCAACATGGGTACTGAGCAATGAATGAACACATACCTTGTCAAGGATATAAGGTACCAGAACAGGGTAGAAAATGAGATCCAGAAGGCCTGAACACAAAGTCTTACAAAATAAGCATATGTAAAAAACAAGTTGGCAAATATAAAAACTGAAATACCACTTTCCTGCTGCCCCAGCCAAGACTGACTGAATCCAGCCCACTGGGACAATCATAAAAGCACTTCAGAAAATGACCTACAACTCGTTACAAGGCTGAAATGCATACCCCTGGGTGGAGATTTCAGCTGATGATGAGTCATAGGATATATGAAGTTGCATATGGAACTGTATGCAGTTGAACAAGTAGAGGAAAATTTACATTGTGCAAATGTGCCAAACAGTCTGCGCTATACAAATAAGCTCCAAATCTTGTGCTATGTGACGTAAAAGCTCCAATCTTAACACAGAGGGTCCATGGAGAGACTTAAACTCTCTTCGCTCCAGTTTGTATCATTCCTCAGAAGTATTTCTTTTCCTAATAAACTCGCTGTGTTTCTGCTGTGATTGTCTCAGGACAATTCTTTATTCTGGGACTTGAACCTGGAATCTCCCTGGAGGCATCTACTGACACCTAATATCTCTTGACATCAGTCAACAAGCCAAGCAAAGAGGTGAGATTTATTCTTTTAAATCCTAAAATTCCGCCAGGTGGTGGCGGCGGTGTACGCCTTTAATCCCAGCACTCGGGAGGCAGAGGCAGGTGGATCTTTGTGAGTTTGAGGCCAGCCTGGTCTACAGAGCAAGATCCAGAAAAGGCACAAAGCTACACAGAGAAACCCTGTTTCGAAAAATCAAAAAAAAAAAAATCTTAAAATTCCTACTCATTCCTGGGACACATGAGAGGAACCACTCCAAATTGCAGTCATAATCCAGACAGTTAAACATCATAGAGCACCCACCACTTGAAGACTCCCATGACAGGGATCAACTAGTCATGAGCCTCGGTTAGAAGTTAACCCGTCTACAGAGTGAGATCCAGGAAAGCCACAAAGCTACACAGAGAAACCCTGTCTCAAAACTCCCCCACCCCCCCCAAAAAAATAAAAGAAGTTAACCCTACTGTAAGCAAGGAAATTTGTCCATGCATCAAGTACATTGTAAAATCATACATTGCCCATATTCCACAGCAGCTCCCGGGTAATCACTAACAACCTAAAAGAGGCCAGGCTTGTCTTGTCTTCCTCCTCTCTCTCTCTCTCTTTCTCTGGTCTTCTTCAGCAATCACTCTTCCTTGCTTCTCCCCTTCCTTCTTTCCTTCTTTCCTTCTTTCCTTCCCAGCTTCTTTCTTTCCTTTTTTTCCTTCCATCCCCACTTCCCTCCTTCATCACTTCTTTCCTTCCTGCTTTCACCATTTCATTTTGGATTTCCCTGAGGAGTATAGTGGGTGGGTGATAGGAAATAGGCTGTCTGGGCATTTATTATTGGTCAAGACACTGAGTTACAGTGTGTGTAGAGTCCATATGGATGGTTCTGAGTGATGATAAGGCAGGGATCCCAGATCTAGCGTACATCCAGCCACAGCTCTGCCATTCACTGCCTCTTCACTGAGCTCCCCTGAAATACTTGGGCCTCATGTGTTTCTCTCCATTCACAACATTCCTCATCAACTTTGCTCTAAGCTTTCTGCTGCATCTCTGTACTGCCATTTCCTATCTACTTTAGATGTGCTTTATTCTTTCCTCTTACTGTAAACAGTTCCATCTCAGAGGGTATGGACTTAGTCTCCCAAGTAGTAAGACACTTCCTTGAGCATGGACTCCAGGAAGAGAAGGGCTACCCATTTGCACTTTTAACCTGGATGACAATCTGGAGGGTCAGCAGGAATCCCAGAACCATTTGCATAGGCAAGCCTGTAGAGGGCAAGTGAAGTTTTGAGTGAAAGTGCATTACTTATTGGTCATGAGCACAGCCATGCCAAGGACCCCAGTGTCTCAGACCCAGAGGAGTGGCAGAGCCTTTCCCAGGTGAGGCCCTGGGGGATGGCAAAGCCTTTCTCTGGCCTATGTGCGATTACTGAACATGGGTGCAGAAAATATCCATGTTAGCTTTCTTCCCACCCTTATGTTTATAGCCTGCAGACTGCTCCCTAACAGAAACTGCTCCTACTAAGATTAACTAAAGCTGCCTCTTTTTTCAGTTGTATATGACAACCCTGCCTCCTTGTTTATATGAATGTAATAATCCCACCTCCTTGTTCAACTGTACATAATAACCCCCCACCTGTTCCGTTACATGTAATAAACAAGCTAAGCTTCTAGGATTCTGTGGCTTCTTCATAAGAGAGCCTGGTCCACCTGATCCAGCTTTTCTGTGTGTTGTTTGTCTTTCTATCATTCCCTCACCACTCAAGTCTGCTGTGGGATGTTCTGTATGGCAAATGTGTTGCTAATAAAACACTGATTGGCCAGTGGCTAGGCAGGAAGTATAGGTGGGACTAACAGAGAGAATAAAAAGAGCAGGAAGGTGGAAGGAGACACAGCCAGCCACCGCCAGGACAAGCAGCATGTAAAGATACCAGTAAGCCACGAGCCATGTGGCAAGGTATAGATTTATAGAAATGGATTCATTTAAGATCTAAGGACAGTTAGCAAGAAGCCTGCCACGGCCATACAGTTTGTAAGCAATAGAAGTCTCTGTGTTTACTTGGTTGGGTCTGAGCGGCTGAGGGACTGGCAGGTGAAAGAGATTTATCCTGATCGTGGGCCAGGCAGGAAAACTCTAGCTACATAAGTCAGGTGAGTCCCTGGAGCCCTGCAGCAGAGTACGACACAAACCCCTTCTTCAATGAACCTAGGCAGCTGGACTTTCTCACAGCTCTCAGAAGAAAAATCTTGCTCCATCAAGGTAAAATAAACACCTTCAGAGGCTTCCACATTAGGAGCTTGTAGCCCAGTGTCTCGTAATTCTCAAATAAATGAAACTAACCTTCTAACCCTCTAGTAGGCTACTCTTGATTTATCAAAAATTCCTGATAGTTTGATGGTAGTGGGGGATAGCCTAACTCATCCTATATTCTAAGCTTCTTAACTCTGTACAGAACTCCCTGAACTGAGGGATGGTCCATCCCATCAGGTCTTCTTGAAGATTCTGCATACAGGGTGGAGGGATAGCCTCCCCCCCCCCCCCCCCCGTTCCAGAGGCCCTCTGTTTTTGGCTTTCCCACTTAAGAAACTCCTTTCCTCAGCTTCCTTGCTATCCTCAAAAGCTAAAATCCGTCTAATTCTGACAAACTGAAGAAAAGGTTAAAGGTTTACTATTACACGATCTGGCTTCAATGTCGCCTGAGTCATGAAAAGGTTTGAGTAAAGTGTGGAAGAACCTTTTCTTGGTCTTGAGTACTTGTA
>CABHPH010089302.1:0-11823 GCA_902168325.1 Peromyscus nudipes
AGAGAGAGAGAGAGAGAGAGAGAGAGAGAGAGAGAGAGAGAGAGAGATTTATTACAATGGCTTCTTTCAACAATGGCTGTCTCCCAAGAGAAAGTTAAGAATCCAGTAATTGTTTCGTCCATGATGCTGGCTGGCTGGATGTCTCAGATGGTCTTCAGCATACATGGAATCTTGAAGAAGTAGGTTCTAATGCCAGTGAAGGAATATATCAGAGAGTTAGGTTAGTCAGGCTGAGTACATACATCTTTCTTCCATGTACTTTTACCTGGGCTGCCACCCAAAGATGTAGGTCTTCCCACCTCAAATAAGCTAATCAAGGAAAATCCCTCATAGGTGTGCCCACATGTTTGGGTTTTAGTTGACTCCAGATTCAGTTAAGTTGACAAATGAGACTGCCTATAATAGTAGCGAAGGGTTATGCTCACAGAGTTATGCAAATATTGTTGAATCTTGTTCCTTGCAGATGTTATTACTGATAGAAGTCTTTAGTTTACAGGGAGCCATTAGATGAATGCCTTGCCAAGTATATTTGTCCTAGTGGGAATAATAGGCAAATAGGTATAAAGAAATATAACTTTCTTGGTAATAGCCAAAGAAACACTGCTTTCCTTAATCAACATTTTTCTTATAGATTATAAATAGGTTGTATTAACTCACCCCACTCCTTCCATCTCATTCTATATGCTTCAGATGACCCTTCTTAGAAAAATGTTAGTCTACCTCTCCCTAACAATCAGTTACAGATTCTATGCTCAGTGCACTCTGTACACTTACTGAAAACTTTTATAATTTCACACATGTTCATTTTCATTAGTGTTGGTAAATTGATTATTCAAGTAAACATTCACTTGATTGGGGCTACAAAGTATACACAGTTGTTGTTCAGTATCCAGTCCCCTGTCATCCAGAACGGTTTATAACAGAATAATAAGCGCTGAAAATGCATGAGAAGGACGAAACACACAAAGTTCTTTCCTAGAGCCAGAAGTCACAGGTACTTTCATATGCACTTTCATCTCCAGAGCCTTAAATCTTTCATCTGTAAAAGGTCACTAATAACACAAATAATTAGAATTTCAATGCAATTTGTGATTTAATAATGACTCTAACGATCGACTTTTACTGCATTGAAATTTTCTAGCACCTGCCCTTTTCATCTTTTGACCAATGATTTGATATATTAACCTTTTGCAACAGGCGATGCCAGAGGACAGGAGAAATAACGAAAGAAGGTGAAAAACAACACTTTAAATTCATAAATTTAAAGAACACTCTCCCTGCTCTACAGCATCTATATATTTAGATATCCCAGCTATGTTATCATTCTAAATGTTTCCATTTCCTCTAGGCAAATCAAGCCTTACCGGAACAAAGACAATACTATACACATGTATTTCCTTTCAAAATGTTGGCATCCTGCCTTTCCCTTCAACTGCCCAAATACTCTCTTTGTAAACAAAGGGTTTGTTAAATTACATGGAAGTCTAGTCCTAGACCAATGACATTATAAGAAAATTATTTAGCTCTTTTAAGAAAAAGAACTTCCATGGGATAGAGAATTAGATTATTATGTAGGAGAGTAATTTTGCATCACAATGGTGCAGCTGACACAATTGGACTTTTTTTTCATCCTGACTGGATATTGACTTTATTTAGGAACTGCTGAGATATTGTCTTACCAAGCAGTGTTGAGTCTGATTTGAGAACTGCATCTGATGTACACAATAAATAAACTTTGCTTTGATCTCTGCATCAATTCTTTAGCAGTGTTAGAAAAAAAAGGCAAACACTGTATGGAAAACCCAAGAGCAAAATGTCACTCTACCCTTCACAGAAAGGATAAGTCAAGCTTGTGCTTATTGAAATTGTTGTCACTGATTATACTATAGCAGCAGTGTACAGGGTCCCCGGGGGTGACTAATGATTCTTCTGTAGCCTTTTCCAGCGCACTCATTTATAACAGCTTATGACAGATGGGGAAAATTGGTTGACAATAGAGGCAAGAATAAATTTTACAATTGTTTGCTTAGAGCACAATCAACATGTTCTTTGTGAGCAGCTATAGATAAAAAAATCTTATTCCTGCTGTTCATAGTGTGGTATTTTAATTGAGATTGTGATTATGCAATTTGTGTTCTTCTTTGTTAAAAGTGGCACATGTGTCAAAAACCTCTCTACTGCACAGTGTGGGCAGGAGAACAGGCATGTGTACAGGAGTGGAGCCTCAGCTGCCTTTCTAGTAGTATTTGGGGGTTAGAGAAAACCCTTGTATTGAGACTTCAAAGGATGCCTGCAGGAATACAACTTGGAGAGGTCTGAAAGTGATGTACGATATACTTCTCACTGAAAAGGCATCTGGACCAAAGGAAGGGTTGATTTCCCACACCATTCATCTGATACACCACAGCTGTATACAGACTCAGTGCAATAAGGTTACTTTGCTGTTGGAAATGATATGCCTCTTCACGTTCACATGCCTGTTAAAATAGTAATCATAAGTGGTAAGAATTAGTGCACATTTGCATCATGCATTGTTTATGTTTTACGTCATTCCCTCAAAAAAATCACAATACCCAGAAGAACAGGCTAGTTTCATGTGATTTAATAGAGTGGGAATCAAAGACTTCTGATGTTATGTGACTTGTCCAGTAAAAGACAGAGCAAGATAAATCCTTAAACAAATTAACTAGTTTCTAAATAAACCATTATTTTCATTAATCAGAATTATATTTATTAAATTTTCCAAGGTTGCATAAAATTTCTAAGTATTATGAATATGATTTCTATTGCAAAATCTCTACTACATCTTATAGTTTGTCAGGGTAGTCAAGAATTGACCATGTATAGTTTCTTTGATTTGCATTGATGTGTCAAATAACACAAATCAGTTATTCCTTAGTAAAAATAGCACAACAGACTTACTGTAGTCTTTCTGAATATTTTCTTAATAACATATAATTCAAAATCAGCAAAACTTCTTTATTGTCTTAGCAGAAAAGAATAGTTTTTAAATGTAGAAGAAATGGAAATTTTAAAAAATCATTTGGAATTTCTATTATGTCCTTTGTTAATGAGATTAACTAATACTTTTGAGCCAAATTTATACAAACATTTCTTTTAAAATATTTTTACGTTTATATAAATGCATATACATTACAGATAACATAAATGTATACATCCATTACTCTATATTCAACTTACCCATCATAAATATTAAGCATGCATTCTAAGTCATTAATGAAAATATTTATTGACAGACAGGATTCATACACACATGCATGCATGAAAATGAGCAAGAATGAAATCAAGAATAAAAGGCACCATTGCCCCAGCAAACCTTGCAGGCAGAACAGGTTGTAGGTTGAAAATTTCGTGACTGAGTTGGTGTCCCAGTCCCATGGGAAGCCTAGCCTGGTTACAAAAGATGGCTGGTTAAGGATCCATTACTAGGTGTCCTTGCTAGGGTAACCCTCATAAGTTCATGAGGTCTCTACATCACCCCCTAAATGCCCACCTAATTCCAATTGTCTCTCTCTGTACACTCTGCCTCTGTCCCTCTTCCCCCACCTGATCCTCCTTATTCCCATTCCTACCCACCCACAGTCCACACACAAAATCTATTCTATTTCTCCTTCCTAGGGATGTCCATGCATCCCCCTAGACCTCTTCTATTTATCTAAATCCCCTGGGACTATGGAATGTAGTGTGATTGTCCTTTACTTAACAGCTTATGTCCAATTATAAATACATAAATACATGCCATGTTTTCTTTCTGGGTCTGGATTGCCTCACACAGAATGGTTTTTTTCTAGTTTCATCCATTTGCCTGCAAATTTCATGATGTCATTTTTTTTCTAAAGGATAAGTAATACTCCATTGTGTAAGTGTACCACATTTTCTTTATCCATTCTTCAGTTGAAGGACATTTAGGTTGTTTCCAGTTTCTGGCTACTATTAATAGAGCTGCTATGAACATAGTTGAGCAAGTGTCCTTGTGGTAGGATGAGGTGTCTTTTGAGTATATTCCCAAGAGTGGTATAGTTGGATCTTGTGGTAGATCAATTCCCAATTTTCTGAGGAACTGCCACATTGATTTGCATAGTGGCTATATGACTTTGCACTCCCACCAGCAATGGAAGAGTGTTCCCCTTGTTCCACATCCTTGTCAGCATGAGCTGTTAGTTGTGTTATGGATCTTAGGCATTCTGACAGGTAGAAGATAGAATCACAAATAAGTTTGATTTACATTACCCTGGTGGCTAAGGATGTTGAACATTTCTTTAAGTGTGTCTCAGCTATTTGGGATTCCTCTATTGAGAATTTACTGTTTACATCTGTACCCCATTTTAAAATCAAATTATTTCATTTGTTGATTTCTTGTTCCTTGAGTTCTTTATATAGTTTGGATATTATCCCTCTTTTGAATATGGAGTTGAATATGGAGTTGGCTATTGAATAGACAGCCATTCTGTAGGCTGCCATTTTTGTTTTAATAATTGTATCCTTATCCCTAAGGAAGCTTTTCAGTTTCATGAGGTCCCATTTATTAATTGTAGATCCTAGTGCTTGCATAATTGTTGTTTTGTTCAGGAAGTTGTCTCCTATGCCAATGTATTCAAAGAGATTCTCTACTTTCTCTTCTAACAGGTTCATTGGGTCTGTTTTTATGTTGAGGTCTTTGATCTACTTGTACTTGAGTTTTGTGCAGGTTGATAAATATTGATCTGTTTACATTCTTCTACATGCAGACATCCAGTTAGACCAGTACCATTTGTTGACAATGCTTTCTATTTTCCATTGTGTATTTCTGGTTTCTTTATAAAAAAAAAATCAGATATCCATAGTTTATAGATTTATATCTGGGTCTTTGATTCAGTTCTATTGATCAACATGTCTGTTTTTATGTGAATACCCTTAGACTTTCATTATTATAAAAATAAATAAATTTCATGCTCTGTAGTACAGCATGAAATCAGGAATGTTGATACCTCCAGAAGTTATTTTATTGTTCAGGATTGGTTTCATTATTTTGGGTTTTCATTTTTCCATTTGAAATCGAGTATTGTCCTTTCAAGGTCTGTAAAGAATTGTGTTAGAATTTTGATGGGGATTTCCTCGAGTCTGTAGGTTGCTTTTGGCGGGAATGTCTGTTCTAACTTGAAGCCCAAGCCAGGAGAGGGAGCCCATGCCCAACACTGCCTGGATGGCCAGGATCTGGAAGCTAGATGGTTCAGGAACCTAGGGTAGAGTCAAACACAACTGACAAAAAAAAAAAAGAGTCAGTGAAATGATTCCCAATGATATAATGATATTGTTTTTCTCATCAATTGATGACTAGCCCAATTATCATTAGAGTAGTTTCCTCCAGCGGCAGCTGATGGGGGCAGATACCAGGACCCACAATCAAACATTAGGTGGAGCTCAGGGAACCCCACAGAAGAGGGGGAGGAAGGATTATAGAAGCCAAGGGGTTGAGGACTCCAGGAGAACAAGACCCAGAGAATCAATAAGCAGGGCTAATAGGGGCTCAAAGAGATTGAAGCATTAGTCATGGTACGCACTAGGCTCTGTGCATACATGTTATGGTTTTTAAGCTTGGGGTTTTTGTGGACTCCTAACAGGGAGAGTAGGGGTGTCTCTGACTCTTTTGCCTGCTTGTGGAACGCTTTGCCTCCTGCTGGGTTGCTTCATTCAGTCATGATATGAGGGTTTGTTCCTAGTCTTATTGCGTCTTGTTATGCTGTGTTCAGTTGATATCCCTGAAGGCCAGCTCTTTTCTGAAGGGAAATGGAGGAACAGTGGATCTTGGCAGGCAGGGGTGACTGGGAGGAGAGGCTGTGGTCAGGATGTATTGTATGAGAAAAGAATAAAAAAGAAAGAAAACAAAATAATAAAAGAGAACAATTGTCAAAATACTTCAGTTAAACACTATTCAGTGATCTAAATGGAAATAGACTCACTGTCAATTAACTATGTGTTTTTTTTTTTCCTGACATTTTCTGACATTAAAATGGGAGAAACCTGATAATGGAAAAAATTGCAAATATTAAAATATTAAAAGTTTTTCTCTAATAGAATCATGTGGAGTGACTGATATTTTTGCTTAATTAGGTATAGAACATCAAGAAATAATAATATGAAAATAAAGTTAGGTTTCTCGCTATTTTCAATAAAGAAGTATCTCAAATTCTGGAAAATGGAAAATATGCTTTTGGTTATTCACATTACACATCAACATAGTAAGACTTCTGAGAAGTGCTTAGTAAATACACCTATTGAAAATTGTTTTCTTGCCGGGCGTTGGTGGCGCACGCCTTTAATCCCAGCACTCGGGAGGCAGAGGCAGGCGGATCTCTGTGAGTTCGAGGCCAGCCTGGGCTACCAAGTGAGTTCCAGGAAAGGCGCAAAGTTACACAGAGAAACCCTGTCTCGAAAAAACCAAAAAAAAAAATTGTTTTCTTTATTTTTTTCTGTTAAATGATGACCAATTTCTATGTTGTTTTTATATACATAACAATTTAAAAAGGGGTAAAATAAATTAATCAAATACCCTTATATTTGAAAATGTCTCTGGAAGGATTCATCAAATCTATTGTCAGAATTTTGCAAAGGAAATAGTTGGAAACATATGAAAATTTGTTGTTGTATATGTGTTTTCTAATCAATATCATTACCAGTGCCATTAAGATGGTTGACATCCTAGACATTCTTAAAAATGTTTTCCAAGGCTGGGTGGTGGGAGGAGGAGAGAGCCAGGTGGATCTCTGTTAGTTTGAGGCCAGCCTGGGCTACCAAGTGAGTTCCAGGAAAGGCACAAAGCTACACAGAGAAACCCTGTCTCGAAAAACCAAAAAAAAAAAAAAAAAAAAAAAACTTCTAAGGTTTTCTTCCATATCCCAAATTTTCATCCTTATGTTTCCTAAATTTTGCCGCAAGTTTTCTAAGAAATGTATGTTATTTGATGTATCAAATTTAGCAAGAAGAAGAAAAGAAAGTGTGTATGTTTATTAAAGAGAATTTATTATTAGATTGGGTTACATGATCCACGACTTAATAGTACCTCGTCCCACAATAGCTGTCTGCATACTTCATAGCTAGGTGAACCAATAAGTTCTCAGTCCAACAAATGAGAAGCCTCAATACATGGAGACTGATGATACAGAAGTGGCACAATAAAAGGCTGGAATGGCTGGGTGACAAGCAAGCTAGATAAAAGCAGTAATGCTTATATATTCTGGATATCAGTCCTCTGTCAGATGTGGGGTTGGTGAAGACCTTTTCCCATTCTGTAGGCTGTCACTTTGCCTTGTTGACCGTATCCTTTGCTCTACAAAAGCTTCTCAGTTTCAAGAGGTCCCATTGATTGATTGTGTCTCTCAGTGTCTGTGCTACTGGTGTTATATTTAGGAAGTGATCTCCTATGCCAATGCATTCAAGATTACTTCCTACTTTCTCTTCTAGCAGGTTCAGAGTAGCTGGATTTATGTTGAGGTCCTTGATCCACTTGGACTTAAGTTTTGGGCACGGTGATAGATAATGTGTCTATTTGCAGCCTTCTACATGTTGATATCCAGTTATGCCAGCACCATTTGTTGAAGATGCTTTCTTTTTTCCATTGTACAGTTTTGACTTCTTTGTCAAAAATTATATGTTCATAGGTGTGCGGATTAATGTCAGGGTCTTCTATTCGATTCCAAGAAATTAGACATCAAAATGCCCAATGGTCCAATTAAGAAATGGGCTATAGAACTAAACAGAGAATTCTCAACAGAGGAAACTCAAATGGCTGAAAGACATTTAAGGAATTGCTCAACATCCCTAATTATCAGGGAAATGCAAATCAAAACAACTCTGAGATACCACCTTATGCCTGTCAGAATGGCTAAGATCAAAAACACTGAAGACACCTTATGCTGGAGAGGATGTGGAGCTAGGGGAACTCTCCTCCACTGCTGGTGGGAATGCAAGCTTGTACAGCCACTTTGGAAATCAATATGACACTTTCTTAGAAAATTGGGAATCAATCTCCCCCAAGATCCAGCTATACCACTCTTGGGCATATACCTAAGGAATGCTCAATCATACCACAAGGGCACATGCTCAGCTATGTTCATAGCAGCATTGTTTGTAATAACCAGAACCTGGAAACAATCTAGATACCCTTCAACTGAAGAATAGATAAATAAAATGTGGTACATATACACAATGGAATACTACTCAGCAGAGAAAAACAATGACATCATGAGGTTTGCAGGCAAATGGAGGGATCTAGAAAAAAATCATCCTGAGTGAGGTAACCCAGACTCAGAAAGACAAACATGGTATGTACTCACTCATAGGAGGATACTAGATGTGGAGCAAGGATGACTGGACTGCTACTCACATCACCAGGGAGGCTACCTGGAAAACAGGACCCCAAGAAAGACACGGGGATCACCCAATGACAGAGAAATGGATGAGATCTTCATGAACAGCCTGGACATAGGTGGAGGAAATGAAGGGCGAGGGTCAAGGGAAAGAGAGCTTGGGGGAGCAGGAGACCCCAGCTGGATCAAGAACAAAGAGGGAGAACAAGGAATAGGAGACCATGATAAATGAAGACCACATGATAATAGGAAGAAGCAAAGTGCTAGAGAGGCCCACAGAAATCCACAAAGATACCCCCACAATAGACTGCTGGCAATGGTCGAGAGACAGCCCAAATTGACCCACTGTGGTGATGGGATGGCCAAACACCCTAATTGTCGTGCTAGAAACCCCATCCAATGACTGAGGGATCTGGAAGCAGAGATCCACGGATAGGCCCCAGGTGGAGCTTCGGGAGTCCAATTAGCGAGAAAGAGGAGGGTCTATATGAGTGAGAATTGTTGAGACCAAGGTTGGATAAAGCACAGGGACAAATAGCCAAATGAATGGAAACACATGAACTATGAACCAATGGCTGAGGGGCCCCCAACTGGATCAGGCCCTCTGAATGGGTGAGACAGTTGATTGGCTTGATCTGTTTGGGAGGCATCCAGGCAGTGGGGCTGGATCCTGTGCTCATTGCATGAGCTGGCTGTTTGAAACCTGGGGCTTGTGCAGGGTCGCTTGGCTTGGCCTGGGAGGAGGGGACCGGCCCTGCCTGGACTGAGTCTATCAGGTTGATCTCAGTCCTCAGGGGAGGCTTTGCCCTGGAGGAGGTGGGAATGGGGTTGGGCTGGGGGGAAGGGGAGGGGGGCAGGAGGGGGAAGAACAAGGGAATCCGTGGCTGATATGTAGAACTGAATGGTATTGTAAAATAAAATAAAATAAAATAAAAGAGCAAAAAAAAAAAAGCAGTAATGCAAATGCCTCTTTTTTCTTTAAATTTTGTTTGTTTGTTTTACATACCAATCCCAGTTTCCCCTCCCCCGCCTTCTCTCCTCAGAGAGGGTAAGGCCTTCCTTGAGGAGTAAACAAAGTCTGGCATACTTAACTAAGGCAGGACCAAGCCCCTCCCCCCTGTGTCTAGGCTGAACAAGGTATCCCATCCTAGGGAATGTGTTCCAAAAAGCCATTTCATACACCCGGGATAAGTCCTGGTCCCACTGCCAGGGGCTCCCCAAACAGATCTCACCACATAACTGTCACCCACATTCAGACAAATGTCTCGGAAGAACATAGCTTCATATAGTGGTGGATTCCTTCTTCCACTTTTCTATCCAGGTTCTCAGATCATTGCATGCTCCACCCTTATCCAAGCATGTCTCCACCCTTCAGTCTGTTTCCCACATTGTAATCATCTTTAGAAATATTTTCAGAGTCACAAAGAGAAATGTGGTTACTAATGTTCTACTCATCTTTCAAGCCAACTGAGTTGTCAATCAGTATCTATCCCAGAAAGTTGTTTTAAACTATCAGTCAGGATACAGTTAATCATACATTAATTTAAGCAAACATTAATTAATTACTGACACTGCAGTCATCCAGTGATTTCACAAGAAGGGAAACAAGTTGTATATGTTCAAGCAGTAACAAGTCTATCATGATTGCCTTCCCCACCGTGATGGTAAGACAGTATTGAGTGTAAAATACCTCACTACTTCACAGATGTAACAATAAGATAATGGTCATAAAAATAAAGAAATGGTAATATCAAGCATCCTACTGAATGAGTTATGCAGCAAACATAATCTGTAAGAACATTATGGATATGTTTTGGTTGGTTAGTCAATCATGTACTGAAATCTCCCAGCTTGTATAAATTGCAAAGCTAGTGAAGTAGCTCCCAATCATACCACTTATTTATCATCAATATTTATTTCAATGAATTCAAGTTTATCTGAGATAATAATCACATTGATTATCAAAGTATAGAGAATTTTCTAAGTGGATTCTGTTCTTCACGTTAATAATTGCCATGTTTTATATCCACTCAGATAATGAATTTTCTGTAGAGAATTTTCAAATTTTCTTTGTTTAGTAGAATATTGAATAACATCAATTTTTACTTTAAAAGAATAAGTGTCCTCTAAACATGTCATTAGAAGGATTCTGTCATTTCTGCTGTTTCCTCAGTTAAGTTCTGTGACTTATTTAACTATTTAAAGTCTCAATATCATTCTTCAGTAAAGTGGAATCAACAAGAATCGACAGTGACACTATAGATATTTAATGAGAAGTGGTACACTGCTATGTTTACTACAGAAATCTATTCCCATAATGAATAGTATGTCCCTTCTGCCCACATTTCTGGAGTACACTGTGGATAAATGTATGAATGATTGCTTTATTTGAAAGTGCTATGAGATGGTCTTCTAAATTCTAATCCTGTAAGCTGTAATCAATAGATGATAGAGGGACACTTCTTCAGTTACACAACATTATACCAAATAAAGCATTCACTGTAACAGAATTTTGGAACAATACAAAATGCTGACACAATGACCAGTTCAGAGTAGCTACTTTTTTGTTGAAATAAAATAAAAACATTATCACAGTGATAAATCTTTGTTCAGATATCAAAGACATGGAAGTAGCATCTAAATATACAGCTATATCATCCTTGGTTGATTCTGGATAAACTATAGAGCACACACAGGTGGTTTAAGTTGTAAGGTGCATTGGTATTTTCAGGTAAAGTGTACTGAGCCAAGTGTTGGGGAGCAGACCTGTGAGGCCAGGTCAGGATTGCTGAGGCAAGAAGGTATCCTACACAACACAGCAAAATCTGACATTAAACTAAAACCACATAATCAAAATGAATTGACATATCTGAGTCATATTATTATCTGTACAAACAAAATAGTAAAAGCCAAGAGGAGCATAGTTGATAAAACACAAAAATAAATTTCAGGTAATCAATATCAAGAAAATATTTTATTTTTATTTTATTTTTTAATTTTATAATTTAATTTAATTTTACATATCAGCCACGGATTCCCTTGTTCTCCCCCCATCCTGCACTCCCCCCACCTTCCCCCCAGCCCACCCCCCATTCCCATCTCCTCCAGGGCAAAGACTCCCCTGGGGATTGACCCCCCACCCCTAGTCCATATTATCCTGTAACCACAACTTGGTATAAAAGTAATGAAGCAAAATCTAAACCTTATACTCTCCACAGGAATGGATCTTGCCAATAGCAAGGAGATGTTATATTAATCTTAGAAATAAAGTTATGAGCCATGTTCAAAAAAAAGAAAATATAAGGTGAAACATTTTAAATGATAAAAGGTACACTTAGATAGTTTTGATATCTCAAGATATTACACGTTTTTGTAAGCACAATGTAAAGGGCAGAAAACCAAAAAGAAAGAGTGCATGCAAGTGCTACTGCACATGTGTCTCCACTCACAGAGAACT
>CABHPH010089304.1:0-18733 GCA_902168325.1 Peromyscus nudipes
TACTGTCCTTAGATGTGCCCATGGTTTCCAGTTTGGTTGCTTTACGACAGTGCAGACCCTTTCTGACTTGTTCCTTAGCAAAAAGAGGGTGTGTGCGTGGGCGTGTGTGTGTAGCACCTCTTTGTAGCAGAGATGAAGACGAAGACGCTATATGTAGCACGAATCTTAAAAGGTTTTATTAATAAAAACAAACCCAGGGCCAGGTATTGGGGTGAATGCTGAAAGATCAGAGAAGCAGAAAAAGCCACAGCCACCTCACCTCGCCAATTCCTCAGCTGATCCTGTTTTCTCAAACTGGAAGCCTCTGTGTCCTCATCCAAATGGATCTCAGCTGAACTGCTGTTCAAAGCCTGGAAGCTTAACCAGGCTCTAGTTCCTGGTCCTCACGCCTTATACACCTTTCTGCTTTCTGCCATCACTTCCTGGGATTAAAGGTGTGAGTCACCATGCCTGGCTGTTTCCAGTGTGGCTTTGAACTCACAGAGATCCAGACGGATCTCTGCCTCCCAAGTGATAGGATTAAAGGTGTGTGTGCCACCATATTCTGGCCTCGATGTCTACCTAGTGGCTGTTCTGTCCTCTGACCCCAGATAAGTTTATTAAGATGTACAATATATTGGGGAACATAATATATCACCACAGCTATAGAGTAATATTGCTGGTGTGAGGGCATTAGGAAGGGGGGAGGTCAGGAAGGCAAATGCTGGTGTGAGGGCATTAGGAAGGGTGGAGGTCAGGAAGGCGGATGCAGACCGGATTAAGAAGGGGCTGAAAATAAGCAGAACAGAGCATTTTGAAAGACTCGGAGTGCACTAAGAAGAAAGAACGGTAGGGTAAGGCCGAAGGAAGAAGTCCTCCTGGAAGCTTGGGGTCAGGATGGGAAGAAGGGAAGGAGGGAAAGAGGAAGGCAGGAGTCCAGATAAACCTGACCACTAGTTTTCTGTGGCTAAAGTCCAAGCTCTTGGCTTTATTCGTTTATTGTGTTTACGAGACAGATGTAAAATGTACATGTATAACAATTCATGTCACTGACAGGGTCTTCAGACTCAAGCATGCTCCCTGAGAAAAGGATAGTAAAACTTGTTCTAAACCACCTCCGTGTCCATCTCCCCCCCCCCCCCACCCCCAGGACTGAGGACTGAGCCCAGAGTCTCACACATGAGCATGTGGCCTGTCTCTTTTTACATCTCATTTTGAGGCAGGGTTTTGTAAGTTGCTAGGGCAGACCTTGAACTTGCCATCCTCCTGCCTCAGCCTCTCCAGTGGCTGAGACTGCGACACTGAGCCATCAGGCCAAGTCGCTTGCCAATTCTTGACTTCGACGTCAACATGGTATTAGAAATTGCCCTATAGAGAGACTGGGGGAAACTTAGGGGAGAGAAGCAGATAAAGCAGAGACTGGTTTCTCATGGGGGCTTCTTCCTTTCCCGTGAGAAGGTGGAGGTGAGGGAAAATGCCTGAGCAGGGACAAACATCTGGACAAAATGATAACCGAGATGGGAGGAGGACCCAGGGCTCTTCTAAAATGCCTGCATCAATCCTAACCCCAGAATACCCATTACAAGATGACTTTCATGGATAACAGCGCTGCCCATCTAAAGCTGGAACTTCTCTAAAGTTCATTTAGAAAATGAACTACAGAGGCTCCACAACACACTTAGAAATGCTGTGCTAGATGATGTAGAGATTGGGTCACAGGTCTACAATATCTTTTCTGTCACCTCTGGGATGCCATCCTGGGTGCTGAGCACTCCTGCTAAGTGGAGATAACAGGGGTTGCTTGGCCTCTCCCAGAAACATGGTGATGATTAGTGATGAGACAAAATTTGGCCAATCCAAAAGTTCGGCTAAACTTATGTGTGACCAGAAAGCAGAAAAGAACTAACAAAATGCTTTATTCTAGACAATGCCATTTCAAAAATTGAATGAGCATCGTTTCTTTCATTTTGTTTACAGACTCTGAAAAAACTCACTCAAAATTCTCTGTGTATAAAGCTTCTTGATGCACATACTGTGGATTCATGGGTTTAAAAAAGAAGGCAAAACTTGGGCTGGTGAGAAGCTAGTTCAGCAGGTCCGGTGCTTCCTATGCAAGCCCAGCCACCTCCAGTTTCTGGAATCCATGACAGAAGGGAAGCACCAATTCATGAAAGCTGTCCTCTGGCCTCCACACATGTACCATAGCACGAATGAGTGGGAACACACACACACACACACACACACACACTCACACACACACGAATGAGTGGGAACACACACACACACAAAAATTAGAAAACAAGCAAAACTTTGTGGTTTTGAATTGTTCTAATTTGTGTCTAGGCAGGCCCTGAACTCTTGAACCTGTCACCTTCCTGCCTCAGCATCCCTGGTAGCTGGAATTATAGGACTGAGTCACCAGGCTAAGCCCTTTTGCTAATTCTTGACTGATAACAAACATGATATTATTTGAGGTTGCCCTTACATCAAATACAACAGCTTCCCAGTGAGTGTTTATTATTATGAAATAAAAACAGATAAAATGTACTTCATGTGAATTCTATTTAAAAGCCATGTGGTGGTGGCGCACGCCTTTAATCCCAGCACTGGAAAGGCAGAGGCAGGTGGACCTCTGAGCTCAAGGTCAGTCTGGTCCACAGAGCAATTTCCAGGACAGCTAGAGCTGATAGAAAAAAACAAAAAACAAAAAAACAAAACAGGTGTATTTTGCTTTTTCATTATCTTGAGACTGTCTCCTGCAGCCCACATGGGCTCTGAGCTTACTATGTAGCTGAGATAATCCTGAATTCATCGATCCTCCTGCCTCCATCATTTAAGCACTGGCGTACACCACCCTACCTGGCTTCAAAAAGTTCCTGCTGAGCATCGTGCACATGCCTTTAATCCCAGCACTCAGAGACAGACAGATCTTTGTGAGTTTAAGGCCAGCCAGGTATACATAGTGATTCCAGGACAGCCAGGGCTATAGAGAGAGATCCTGTCTCAAGAAACTAAAAACTAACAAAAAAAATATATATATAGTTCTTAGACCAGAAGTTGTGAACTCTGAATTCAGGGTCACAGAAAATTTAAAAAGCGCTTGAAAGGTTAAAGAAATAGGAGATTTACATATATTTGCATATATACATAAATGCTTCTCCTTTCCCCATGAGATTTACATATATTTGCATATATATGTATACATATATGCTTCCCCTCTCCCCCAGCTTGTTTTAAGCAAAATTCTATACCAATTCCATTAGCAAACAGAAGGCTGAAAGACACAGGCTTCGTGTTGACCGAGATAAGCAGCACTCGCCACAAGGGAGAAGATTTGTCTGAGCCCCTGCGACTTAATTAGTGGATAAAGCACTTGCCTGTCACAGACAACACTCTGGAGTTCAGCCTGTAGTTCTAAATAAAATGAATTTGTTGGTTTCAGCCCAGCGCTTCAGGGAAGGGGAGACTACCCTAATTCATTATTTGCAGTGATTGGCACCTCTGAGCTACACAAACTAAATTTAGATTACTCGACTTGGTCTCTTTAATCGGAAGAAGACTGGGGGAAGGGATTCTGTGCAAGAGAAACAGTGGCTCCACGTGACAAATGGCAAGCTCAGAATCATCACTCAGGGAAACCTGAGCCATTGTCCTCACAATTAAGACCGAAGCCGCCACCGAACCCAGACCCAAACACAGCATGCTTTGATTAAACCGTCTTTACAAAACCACAAGGAGTCTGGAGCCCACTAGTGAGTGTTCACACTTGCTGAGTGTGTCCACAGTGAGAACAGTGCTGCCCCAGGGAATGTGGAGGGAGGATAAAAGTGTGAAAAAGTTCTAAAGGAACTTGGACTTGCAAGTAGCTCAATTTATGAGACAAGTATGAAGGCAGAGTGACTGTCAGACACCTAGTGTACGGAACCCACATGGAATGTTCTAGAAGGTCACTTAGGCAACTGTCTACAAAAAAGACTAAAGATATACAACATGAAGCCAGGTGTGGCTCAGGGCCAGGGAGGAAAGCAGAGAAGGCAGGAGAACACAGAGGGGCTGGCACTGCTACTTCCTGGAGCACAGTCAGACATGAGTTCTGCGAAGGTGAAATTGGGACAAGAAGACCTCTACATGTGAAACCTGAGCAGGGGTTCCGGAGCTTGCACGAGGGGAGGGACGAGCAAAGACGGGGACCCATTGGAAGCCTCTATTAGTTTCCTTTGTCACTGTGACAAAGTCTCAAAATTCTGCTATTTTTTTTTCCAACTCTGAAATTTAGAAACCTTTCATTAAGCTGTCAACAGGGCCGCATGCCCCCTGACCCATCTTGGTCTCTCCCTCTCTTCTGGTAGCGACTGGCAGGGCTCTGAATACCTGTTACACTGGAGCCAACTACCTCCAAGTTCAATTGTGAGTTCATAGGTAAAGACCCTATTTGCAAATAAATACACACATGTAGGGCCGAGGAGTTAAGACATCAACTTCTTTTAGGGGGCACGAGGGCCCGGTGAGGAGGTCACGTGACCTGAGCAGAGTGAGGCTGGATGCGAGGTGAAACCAAGGCTCCTTGATGTCAGAGGACTTTGCAGGTGATGAAGGATCTCTAACACCACCTTCTGAATGGTCTCCCCGTCGCACTGCGATACACACTTGAGTTCCTAAACGTTCCTTTTCTCAGTAACACGGACAAAATGGGAGCACCTGGACCAACAGTAAGATACATACCACAAGCCAGATGGCGGTGGTGGCGCACGCCTTTAATCCCAGCACTCCGGAGGCAGAGGCAGGCCGGTCTGCATGAGTTCGAGGCCAGCCTGGTCTACAGAGCTAGTTCCAGGACAGCAGCCAAGGCTGTTTCACAGAGACCCTGTCTTGAAAACCAACCAAACAAACAAAAAGACACACACTGCATGACCAAACACATTATTTTCCCCCACGGCTTATAACTTTTTGTGAGCTACTATTTGTAAAAGTGCTTTTGCCCCAATTCTCATAACAGTAAACGGATGCCCACAGAACCTGTCTGGTTTCCTCTTGCCAGTACCCAGGGGTGTCCTGAGTCTTGGGCAGACTGATGCTATTTTCTTGGCTTCAGTCTTGCTCTTTGAAGGTGTGTAAAGTTGCAATCCTCCTCTTCCCAGGGACTTTCACTCCCTCCCAGAAGTATGCTCACCACGAGCTTCTTTTGCTATGGGCTAGAGAGCCCGCTTTCTGGATGTCTCTACACAAGAAACAGGCGTCTGAGCCCCCTTTGCATGGGGCTCTAGCTCCGCCATCCTGCTTTTATGTGGATATCCTGGAAGCTATATTTGCCTGTGAACACGCAGAGCAGCACACTTGGGCTGTATGCACTGTTCTGTATGGATGCTTTGCTTACAGTAGTAAGGTCCTGCCTTGTAGCATGAATCTTAGATGGTCTTATTAATAAAATCAAACCTGAGCCGGGTATTGGGGTGAACACTGTAAGGTCAGAGAGACAGAATAAGCCACAGCTATCTCACCTCACTGGATCCTCAGCTGGTCTTGTTTCCTCAGACTGGAGGCCTCTGAGTCCTCATCCAGAATGGGTCTCAGCTGAACTGCTGCTAGAAGCCTGAAAGCTTAACCAGCCACCTGCTTCTCCAGGCCAAATGCTTCTCCAGGCCAAATGCCTCTCCAGGCCAAATGCTTCTAGTTTCTGGTCCTCACGCTTTATATACCTTTCTGCTTTCTACCACCACTCCCTGGGATTAAAGGTGTGGGTCACCATGCCTGGCCGTTTCCAATGTGGCCTTGAACTCACAGAGATCCAGAGGGATTTCTGTCTCTGGAATGCTAGGATTAAAGGCGTGTGCTACCACTGCCTAACCTCTATTTAATATTGTGGCTGCTCTGTCTCTGACCCCAGATAAGTTTATTAAGGTACACAATATTTTGGTGAACACAATACCACCACACTGCCTCAAAACACAAACCACAGAAATGATTTTTACAAGAGAAGACTGGAACATGCTGAGCCTGAGGAGACGCTGGGGACAGGCAGGAAGCCCAGGGAAAAGACAAGCCCCATCCTGTCTTTAACGATTCCTCTGATTCTTCTAGAAAACACCTGTCTCCATGAGCACACAGCCCTTGGTAATCATCTAAAGACGGTCCAAAACTAACAGTCCGAGCAGTCCAAAACTAACAGTCCGAGGTCCATTTACTCAACGCTCCATCCCATCCCCATTCTAATAGCTTGCCACCAAAGCAAACATAACAAAGATGGTCTCGAGATCTACCAGGTTTTAGGACCTCTGAGTGACTACACAAAATCCAACAGACCAACTATTTGGTTTTGCAACATCCTGTTCTGACTACTGGAGAGACACAGCATTCTTCAGTCTCCAGCCACTTGTCACTTAGACCCCTTGCCTAAAGATAAAAGGAGTTTGAAAGGCACTGCCTAGAGGTGGTCCTTAGGACCCAAGCTCCTACCATCTTGGATTTGCTGGCTTACCCAATGAGTCAATTTCCTTCCCAACAACCTGGCCTTGAATCACTGGGCTCTTCCTGAGCAAGTCAACAGACATGGGATGTTAACAGCAGCTGTAAGGAAGGTTGGCCTAGTTCGTGCCTCACACCCACATTAGCCACCAGAAAAAGGAATTACTGATTTTAAAAAGAGGGTTTCCACTGAGTGTCTAGACCCTGCCAATTATTAACTCCATTCACTAAAAACACTCTCTGAAAGGTGATCCTACCCTATTCCACAGATGAGGAAAACATATTCGCAGAGGCCTCCTGAGTTGCCTGAGGCCACACAGCCAGGGGCAAGGCTAGTATTTGAACCCAGGTGCCCCATTCCCATGGTGGAGGTTGTTCCATTCTTTCAAAATACAACTCAAAAGATAAAACTCTAACAGGGCCAGGGGCCAGAGAGCACTGTGGAGTTCATGGCCAGTGTCATGAGTTTATCAGAGCTGCCGACCTCAGCTGAGAACCTATGAATTCAGACTCATGGCAGAGCTGGGATGCACCATGGGAATTCTATTCAAAAATCACAGTCCAAGAATAAAGCCTCTCAGATTCCCAAGACCCACTCAAACATTACCTACAATCTTGAAGTTTCATACGTTCATTTATATTCATCTTCATTCCTTGCCAACTTGTTTTTTCCAACAGCTAATGACTGCATATGCCTCCCATTACTTACTTCATTCTGATTTGTGTGCTCAAATACAGAACTGTGACCTCTGAGTAAAGAGGGAGCTGAGACACACAGAATTTAGCCTCTCTTTGGCCCAAACCCCACCAAAATCTCCACAGAGGGTTTAGAATGATGCGGGTGGGGGAGGGGTGGAGGTGCACAAATCAAAAATAAGAAGGAAAGAATACCACAGCAACAGAATTTTACAAGCTAGAGGGCAGATGAATCAATATTTCATGGTTCAGCCAGCCGAAGAAAAACTGAATTGTAAGCTGGCCATTCTAAAATAAGAACCATTTAGATTTAGACAACAGAATCCCTAGTGGCTGGGACTGGCGGCAGCAGGTGCCTTTGGAAGTGGAGATGAGAAAAACATGCTATAATGAGATGGATTGAAAGTCTGTGAAAGCGGTTGTCAGATGCCCAGGTCCCCACTCTGCAGTGGGGCACAGCTCCCCCATCACATGGTCAACTGAAGACGAAGACGGCATTCCTGGATGAGTTGCCAAAGTTCCAGGTAAAGGCGGCAGACAGCCAGGGGACTTTTACAGGAAGATGTAACAAAGATTACCAAGTATGTCTGAACGCCTTTTGGGATTGAATCAACGGAATGAAACCTGATACTAATTGTAAGGAAAACGAAAAGGCTCAGAAGGCAAAGTAGTTCCAGTTCACTACACAGCCAACAGAAATGACAACTTAACGGAGCTGGAAAGATGGAGACACGAGGGGAGTGGATGGGAAAGTGCAGTTGTTTCCCAGAGAACAGATGACCTCCAAAGTGAAGAAGCAATGAGGAAAAGCGTGTGGTCCAGCAACACGGAGGTCAATTTAAGTTAAGCTCAACTTTGACAACTTCCATGTCTCGAAGCTGTTACGCTACATCAGACAGAAGCTGAACTTTCACTCTACAACTCCGTGTCCACACTCATGACTTCATTTAATTCTGATTGAGTCTGCCTAACACCCCCCAAAATAAAAAAACTTTTGCATAAGAGTCACTACATTGAACCGTTTCCAGATGGTACGAATTATGGGACCCGAACATCATGGCACCTTTGTTCCTAGAAGGCTTGAAAGACATGCGCGGGGCTGAGAGCTGAAACAACCCAGCCAGCCTTTCCACAGTGATCCCATTTCAACTAGAGATGAGCAGGGATCACTAAGGACTTAGGTATTGTAGTAAGAGAGCCTTAAGGTTCATTTTAGAAACTGTCAGCATCACCCTATGCCAGTCTTACTTGGGAAATTTTCAAAAAAAACATCTTGGCGTCATCCATAAATCCAAATTCAGCTAGTCTAGTGTAAAACCCGGGCACTGTTACTTATAAAATCATCAGGTAATTACAATATGCATCCACGGTTACTCATGAGAGAGCCGAACTATTCTCTACATTTAAGAAGATACTTTTAGGAATTGCTACACACAACACGGTGGGAAGGAGATGAATCACTAAAAATGGCTGAAGGACATTTAAGGGAAACTGAGAGGACCTCGGGGTGCTCCTTGGCATACTCCACATAATCCTAGCATAAGCTGAAAATACCACAGGTAAAAAGTACACTTTCTGCACTTTCTATAACACCAGTGTGTGGCCTAGCCTACTTTAAACATACTCAGAGCACTGAGCTAACAGTCAGGCAAAATCCTCTAACATATGGCATATTATAAAGTATTTAACACCTAAAATTTGTTGACTATTGAAGACGAAAAGCAGAATGCTTTCTAGGCTAATCTTTCATGACTGTACAAAGTCAAACACAGAACTATCTTAAACTGGGCATTATTTGTAATCCAGATTGCTACAGTATTAGCATCTCACTTCTCTGAGCAGGTCTATTACAGAAAGAAGCTTCTGATGGGAACATCAACAGGCTTCTGAGAGGAAGGTCATGAGATGGGAGCCTAGTGGGGAGGTCAGAACTCGAACCAGAGGTGTCTGCCAGCTGGCCCTTGAACAGGAGGAGGGATGGCATTTGTGATCCTTAGGACAGAGTAAGCGCCACACGAGAGAGATGAAGTACCCATAAATGGGGTTTGTGATCATACTGTTCAACCTGTCGCCCTTATCTCACCTAACCCTGGCTCTGTTTTAGTATTTTAGCTATCCACCTATTTATACAATCAAAATTCAAGCTAACTGAGCCTAACCTCGTCCCCTAAATTTTGGTCAACTGCTAAACTGAAGCAAAGTACAGTTTACTGACATTCTTCCAGGTTCTGGATCACAAATGCCTCATTTCCACCTGTCATTTTACTTATCTGAAAAACAGGAGAAAATTTAAGGGATTTAAAGCTAACAACAAAAGAGAGCAAAACCAGTTGTAACTAGGACCCAAGTATCTAATTTTAAAAACCCATTCTTTTACTATCATGTGACTCTACTAATACCAAATTCAGTATCTAATAATCATGGCAAATAGATTAAAAAAACGCCTAAGGTATGAACTGTGAGAAGGAGATGTTCAGCTTTGAGAAAATAAGGCAGAGAAGTGGTTTGACAAGTGTTCATTTATTGATTGGTGGGAACACAGCCCATCAGAACACATGGCATGCATTGGGAGAGGACCTAATCAACTGTGCACTGTGGCCATTCCATAAACCTGCTGGGAGCCTGCCAGGCCGCGCAGATGGTACCCACCCACGGATGTGACAGGCGTGACTTAGCTACCTAGGGCGGCTAAGATTCCAGGTGTAAATCCTTTTGGAGAGTATTTACTTTTTATTACTCAGAATTACATCAGAAGAGGGAAGCTTAGCCTGCACCCTACTCTTAAACTTAAGACTGAGGAGTTACTCGGAATCATTTAAATAACCCATCATCCAAATCATGTTAATGCAAATTTTAACCCAATTCCCCTTTATAAGTTTTTCTCTATCAATTCATACCCTTCAGAATCAGAAGCACTGTATGGATTTAGAAAAGATTAATAGCAAATGTAAAGGACTATGTATTCAATTCCAGTATCTACAACTGTTGTACTAGCCTAGATATTTAAGTCATACGGCCAATTTCTCCTTTAGATGTTTGCTATAACATGTATATAATAAATTAAATAATTCCAGTGACATTTAAAAGGACAAAAATATAAAGTTGATGGAATATCAGACCATAATTAAAAACTATATAATCATATATGGTTTATTTAATACAGTGATTGTACCCTACAGTACAATAAAATGTCTTCCCAACTAAAGAGTAACATGCCATGTATTTTCTCAAAATTTTGAAATGAGTATTTTTATTAAAGGGACATCGATGTCGCTTGATGTTTAAGTCACACCTACTGCTTTTTATGGTAATGGGAAGAAAAAACATGAAGACAGAAAAAAGCTACTCCACCCAACGGGAAGTCAAGGGATGGTTTTGGATTTTTGTTCTTTTGCAGAGGCAGTCTTGTCTTTTCATGAACATTTCCCTTCCTTCGTGCTCCAGGGGCACTCGCTTATGGCCTGCAGCGCTGGACGAATCGAGGGTACAAGCACACATCTCGGATGTGATACCTGTTCAGAATCCAACTTAGGAATCTTTCCAAGCCCAAGCCATAGCCTCCATGAGGACATGTACCATATTTTCTCTGTTAAATAAATGAGAAGAAAGAGAAAGAATGTATGCTTACTTTAAAACTATAACCAATCATATTTAAATTACTACAATGAGCTAACTTCCACAATGTAACGGTTAACTCACTGTAGTAATAATTCAAATCCACATGCCTTTATAAACCATGCAGAGAGATAGTTCAGTATAAAAATACATCAGGGATGTAGAGCCACCCTAAAAGGAAGAGATGATTTCCACCTTTCAAACTAACTACCCTGATTTATCAGAAGAGAATGAAGAATAGTATTAGATATTGGTAGGACCTAATAAAGTATTTAAAAACTGCAGCAGGGGCTAACAAGGTAAGGTAGCTCAGCAGTTAAGAGCACTGGCTGTTTTCCCAGAGGACCTGGGTTCAAATTCAAGCACCCACATGGTAGCTCACTACTAACTGTAATGGCAGCTCCAGGAGAGCTGAAGTCTTCTCCTGGCCTCGGGGGCACTGCATGTGAAGCATACAAGTGTGCAAAACACCCACACACATCAAAAAACCAAAAACAACCTGCAGCGGATAAAGAACCTTAGAAATGAAACTGACTTATAACTTGGCTAAATACAAAAATGGCACTATCCTGCCGGGCGGTGGTGGTGCACACCTTTGATCCCAGCACTCGGGAGGCAAAACCAAGTGGATCTCTGTGAGTTCAAGGCCAGCCTGGTCTACAGAGTAAGATGCAGGACAGGCACCAAAACTACACAGAGAAACCCTGTCTCAAAAAACCAAAAAGAAAAAAAACAAAAACAAAACAAAACAAAACAAAACAAAAAACCAACCAAACAAACAAAACAACAAAAAAGGGCACTATCCAAATGCTACAAAGCAAACATAGCTCGCCTGAACACTCACGGACTACCTGGGATTCTGGCCTCCAACCCAATACAATACAATACAATACACTTCAATGTATGCAAAAAGTATCACAGTGAAAAAACTTGAAGAAGTTTAAACAATTGTTCTTACCTGATCTGTGTACCAGTAATAAGGAGCAGGGTCAATTCCTTCCCTTTTATAGCCTTCTAGGATTTCTTCACTATCCCAAGTACGCATGGAGCCACCCACAATCTCACCAACATTGGGCATCAACACGTCCACCTTTAAATAGTAAGTCCAAAAGCAAATAAAAAAACCATCACAATCACTGCCAGTCTATCAGACATGATTGCAAGGCTTTAAGGAAAACTACAAGTAAGCTCCTAACTTGAAAGGAAGCCCTGTGACTATGCAAAATTCAAGTATTACTCAAATTCTTTATCAGAAATGTCAACCCTGATCGGAGAGGTAAACTTCTTTTACTTTAATTACTGTTAATCTAGATTTATGAAATACTTGCCATGAGCTATATATATCTCATCCCAAATGACAGTTCCCACTCAGTCCCTTAAAAGAGCAAATTTTCTAATACTCATGGAATCATAAACTGACAGATTCAGTAAGTCGAGGATCCTCAGGACATCGCTGCATATAGAAGGACTTGATCTCCACAGGAAACCGACACAGCAGGATTGGTTCATTAATGGTGTCTGTCATCAGTCTCTCAGGAGCTTCGGGAATATCCTGAGGTTAAACCAGATTTCATTAACATTTAAAACTGCAAACAGAAAGCAGCTCTTCAGTCATCAGTCAGCCCTTGCTATGCTCCTATTGCACAGTAGAGAACGCATAGAGACCTAAAATCCTCAGACATGCATATAGGAACAATTTCTTTTCAAAAGGAATAAAACCTACCATGGCTATCAAGTGAACTGTAGGAAGATCTGCTTCTTTTAACACAGCCCAGGAAAGGTGCTGAGTGCTGCTAGCAAATGACCCCACCGCCCAGACATCTCTCAGCTGTGACAAGATACTGCTCGGTTGGGCTAGAGAGATGGCCCAGAGGTTAAGTGCACTGGAAAGGTCCAGAGTTCAATTCCCAGCAACCACATGGTGGTTCCCAACCATCTATAATGAGATCTGGTGCCCTCTTCTGGCATGAAGGAATACATACAGGCATAACACCGTATACACAATAAGTAAGTAAGTAAGTAAGTAAGTAAGTAAGTAAGTAAGTAAAAAGGTAACTGCTCGGTATCTTGGTCAGTGGCCAGATCCAAGCTGTCAAGTGAGTATGGCCCACTTAGTCCCCAGGGCAGAAGACCATCAGTGTGTGCTCCAGGTCACCACCAATCTGCAGAGTACTGATGACACGCATCTTTAAACTGTTACCTGCACTCCTTTCCTGTCACAAAAATCACTAATTCAATGGTACAAACAGTCATAAAATAAATAACCGACATCAAGTGTCAGTGCTACCTACCACACCCGCAACAACAGTCAGGAAGTATTAGACGGTGATAAACCAAGTGAAGTAGTCTCTCTCCCAAACATCCTTTAGGAAACCATATTCAAACCAAGACGGAAAACTCCTGTCCCAGTGAAAAATGACTGAGAACTGGATAAGACTCATTGATTTAAGAGCTGAAACAGAACTGGGCCATCACTAGCTCTGGTCCCGAAGCCCTATGCTCTCATGTATGTAAGACAAGGATGCATGGGGGAACCACCTGATCTCTCAGCCTGTATCTGCCTCCCACACTGGGGGTTCTGTGTCAGATGAATACATGCCTGGAAAAGCCTGCAAACTAGTCACTAGCTCTAGAGCCCTCATGCTATGGGATGGCAGAAACATGATACACCGGCATGCACCGAGGGCTTCCTGTGCCACGGGCCCTGCCCACTTCATCTGGTAGAAGAGGATGTCACTTCAAGGTAGACATGAGGAACAGCTGGGTCACTAGCCTTCAGTCACACAACAGGCTGAGAGAGAAGCCCACCTGGGGGACTGGGACATCTGGGCTCTACAGCTGGTGACCACTCAAACACACTAAGTACTAGGGAAAATGAAGTACTTCAAACTTGAGTTCAAAATTACTCCATAACTCATAAACTGAATTTACAAGACAGCAAGAGCGATGTGTGGAGCCCTGGTATGCTGTTTGTTCTCAACATAAATTCCTTCTTAATCCAGAGCCAAACTGCTGAGTTGCAGGTACACACATCTCACCTGTAAACACACACACACACACACACACCAGTGTGCTAGGAATAGTGAAATACACAGGTCTGAATCAGTTATAACTACACTCCCAATGCATGCTCGGCTCCTAGCCAGGGAGGCTCGAGAGTGAGCTGGCCAAGGAACGATCACATAAGAGGAAATGGATGCTGTGTGAAAGAAGGAACGCTAATGTTTTAGAATTGCACAAAAAGGACAGTATTCTACAGTTCACTATATCATGAATCCAGATACTCTTAAGAGGTAGTTTCTGCTATTACTGTTGACTTGAGGACCAGTCGAGGCACCCAGCATCAAGGAGCACCATCAACAACCTGCTTAAGCACATAACGCCCTCCGAAGCAACAAGAAAGGGCTACATACGTCTCCAAATTCATAGAGCGTTCCATCTTCTTTCTTTACATCATGCTCCCTCAGCCACTCGATAGCATCTGAATAGTTCATCCGTCTGAAAGGCCGTTTAGGGGGTTTAAAGTTCTAGAGTAAAAAGGAGAAAAAAACTGTGTATAAAGGAAAGCACCCAGACTAAAATGTCTATTAAGAAACAAAAAGGGGGGCTGGAGAGATGGCTCCAGTGGTTAAAATATGGGCTGCTCTTCCAGAGGACCGGGTGTGATTCCTAGCACCCACAAGGCAGCTCATGACCACCCGTGACTCTAGTTCCAGGAGTTCCAACATCCTCGTCTGCCTTCCAGATGCACTGCATGCATGTGGTGCTCAGACATACAAGCAGGCAAAACACCCATGTACATAAAATAAAATAAAAGTGCAAGTAGAGGGTGAGGGTCAACACTGGAGACAGCTCAGCAGGTGAAGCCTTTGCCAGCTAAGCTTGATAACCAGGGTCTGACCCGTGGAACCAAGGAAAAGGTGGAACCACAAAGTTGTTCTCTGCCTTCCACATCCTGTCATGGTACGAGCAGACCCACACACACCATAAACACATACAGAATAAATTCTTTAAAAAAGAGAAAACAGAGCCAGGCGGTGGTGGTGGCGCACGCCTTTAATCCCAGCACCCGGGAGGCAGAGCCAGGCGGATCTCTGTGAGTTCGAGGCCAGCCTGGTCTATAGAGTGAGCTCCAGGACAGGCACCAAAACTACACAGAGAAACCCTGTCTCGAAAAAACCAACCAACCAACCAAACAAACAAAACCCCAAAAAGCAGTCCTCCAGATCTCCAGAAAGAGAGGAAGAAGTACTTACTGACCGCCTCTTCTATAAGCTAAAATACAGTTACTGGCAATTATTAAGTTTAAGTCTTCAAAACATTACCTATTATTTCAGCTCAGCAAACCTACACAAATTGAGAGTGACTCTGTCCTCTATCAAGACTGGAATCTTTCATTTCGAGAACACACTGCACCTACCGGGTTGAGGTCATACACTATGCTTGCCACTGGTGACTTTAAGACTCTGTCCACCACATCACACACTAGGTCCTCTAAGCGGTTCAGGAGGTCCTCAAAGGTCAGGAAGGGACACTCAGCTTCCACATGAGTGAATCTGAAGAAGAGACACAGCTGAGCACTGCTCTTCTTTTAGACGACGTTCTCTCAAGCTAAGGTCTGGACCTGGGGGAACTGTCCAGAAAGGAACCAATGCCCTGCTCTCGCAACCCTCACTGAGTAGTCAAGGAAAAATCAGAGAATGGACTTTGGCTGTGGCTTAAGGAGCCAGCTGCCTTTTCTTGCTTCTTAGGCAGAATCTTATAGCCCAGGCTGGCCTTGAACTTCTGATTCTCTTGCCTCCACCTCCCAACTGGGATTACTGGCATGTAGCCAGGTAACCATGCCCACTACTTTTATATGGTGCTGTGGACAGAACCCAGAGCCTTATTATGCTAAACATTCACTCTATCAGCTGAACTTTACCCTCAGCCCGAAGGGCTGCTTAGGTAGGACAATTTCGTACTCAGCCAGGTGCCTCCGTGTTCTGGACTGTTCGGCCCTGTAAGACTGGGCAATACAGAAAACATCCCCCAGGGCCGGAAGGCAGGTCTCCAGGTACAACTGGGAAGACTGGGTCAAAAACGCTTCTTCCCCAAAATAGTCGAGCTTGAAGAGTGTGGCCCCACCTTCCACCTGCGTCTGCACCAGTGTCGGAGTGGTGACCTGTGAGGGTGAGAAGGAGCAAACAGGTCTGCTGTGGCCGTCCCTCCTCCAAACAGCACGGGGAATCACTTGCAAAAGATGACCTGTAACAGGCACTTACTTCACAGTACCCCCTGTCGAAGAAGTGATCCCGAAAGCACCTGGTGATCATGGAGCGTGCTTTCAAGATCTTGGACATGTTCTCTCCTCGGATCATCATGTGGCGGTTGTTGAGCTGGACATCTACGTCAGACTCCTCATTGATCAGGTTATCAGCCCCTCCAGCTGGGGCCAGCCCCACCAGTTCCCAGAAGTCACAGCTCAGCTCATGGCCTCCTGGAGCCTGTGGCAGAGGAAGTGAGGACAGACACTAAACCAACAGTACTGAAGATCTTCTGCCCAAATTTTCAGTAAGGTGTTATTTTAAGAACATCATTAGTAGTTTCAGCCTCCAAAATTAGAGACCCAGTAATTCAATGTTAAAATTTTACATTTACTACTTCTTTCCATGTAAACACACAGACAGATACACACACACACACACACACACACACTTTATAAAAAAGAAGACACATACTAAGACTTAAATCACCTCTAATTCCAGGACCTGGAGTAATCACTTACAACTATTAGCATCATGGTTTATTTCCCTAGCATTGGCCCAAACAGTTAGTCAACACACCTATTCATATTCCAAAACTTCAACGTGGAGCCTAAGAGCTAGTTCAGGGGCTAAGAGTGCACACTGCCCTTCCAGGACCTGAGTCCAGTTCCTAGCACCTACGGAGTGGCTCCCGAATACCCTTAACTCCAGCTGCAGAGGGTCTGACACCTCTAGCTTCTGAGGGAGTCTGCATTCGTGTGCACACAGCACACACCAACACACACATATACATAACTGAAGTAATAAAAAATGAAGTCTTAAATTTAAATGGCAAAGTTTTACTAAAAGCCGCTTATCTATTTGTCTACTTGGAAAAAGATAATCAAAATTTCCCCTACTGACTCCACACAGTAATTCCTCCTAAAAGCCTCAGCTCACGGAACATGTAATTATCTTGTTGTTAGACACTGGACAGCAAGTAACACCATGACAACCACTCCATTTGCAATCACATCACTTCAAGGACAGCTCGGCGAACTTTACTCAGACACTCCTTTCTATTACAGGGCAGGCTTTTCCATGAACTCTGAGACCAGGAGTATTTGCTCCCTCTTGTGGTTAATATGCTACATTTGTAGGTCTTTCCTAGGCAACAATTACGACAGTCATTATTCGAATAGTAATTACCGACAGGTAACTGTTAGTAGAATGGGTTATCTGCCCTTAGCTAAAGCACAAATATATCCTTATGTTCATTTTTTTTCTCTTTCTTTCTACTTTCTTTTTTAAAACAAACTACCAATTCCTGTTGGAAGGGTTTCAGTTTAGACTAGTGTTTTCTGAAATTCTGAGTGCTCAAGCTTTTAGTTTTTATTCCCACCTCACTGAAGTTATCCCCATACCACAGCAAAGTGGCTCCACAACTAACCAGGAGGATTAGTAAGGAATGAAGTTGAAAAGCTAAGTTCCTTTTTGTTTTTTTGAGGCACGGTCTCATTATGTAGCTCTGGCTGTCCTGGAATTCACTATGTAGAGTACGCTGACTTCAAATTCACAGAAATCTATCTGCCTCTGTGTGCTGAAATTAAAAAAGATGTGGGCCACCACATTATTTTGATTTGATTGTGAGTCCTGCTCCCTCTCAAAGTCACCCTGACGTTTACTTGCTAGTGCAGCATCAAGGGGAGGTGTTCAGATCGGGAGACCCCATGAATGAGCTCCATCAGTACCTCAGAGGTGAGTAAGCTGCTAGTGATCGCGAGACCAGATTTGTCACACACACCAGCCAGTTCAGCCCCATCCCAATGTACTGAATGCATTCTTTAGCACTGATGTACTTAGTGGTGGGATGTCACAGCAAGACAGCTGTCACCAAAAGTAGCTCCTCTATCGTGGACTCCCCAACCTCCAGAACTACAAGAAAATTTCCTTTTTTTTTTTTTCCATAAATTTCCCAGTCCATGAGACTCTGTTACAGCTACAAAAAGCAGACTAAGACGAAAATGTTAGCATACATATTTTACTGGAAAAGGACACTACAGTACTTCACACTTGTGTATTTATATACCAAACACCAAAGGCGCCAATAAAGACGTTGGGGAACAAACTAGTAAATAAATACCCATGACTTCACTCCCTGAGTTCACCTCACTCACCTGCTTGCCCTTGGGAGTTAGGTTTAAGGTTCCATACACTGCCACACTGCTCTCCGTGGACAACACCACTCCATTGTAACACTGGCACTGTAAAAATGTCAAAGGTCACATTAGGCTATATGCTGACATTCAATATTCTAATGAAGTTAAGGGAATTATTCACAAACAAGTGATTTGGTCAAATATTTGTAAAGTCAGAGAGAGAGAGAGAGAGAGAGAGAGAGAGAGAGAGCGCGAGAGAGCGCATAAGCACTATTTTTTGGAGGAGGCAGAAGTATCAGGGTACCCATGCACCACATAATGTTTCTATTAGCAATGGAGCGGTACCTGTTACTCATACTACCTATTAGGTAACTCATATTACCTACCGATATCATAGCAAAGTACACTGATAGTGCTCAATGAGATAGCTTACTGATATATTTCTTAGACTGTGGTGCTATCAGTCAGTAACATATGGCTATATAAAAACATAGTTAAGTCCCTTTCCATGACTACAGAAGCATAGAGGACACTGGTCCCATTCCATATCCACACAGTTCACCTGACTGACACGGACAGAGACCCTCTCTCTACTCT
>CABHPH010089310.1:0-29335 GCA_902168325.1 Peromyscus nudipes
ATATATATATATATATATATATATAAAGAAGCTGGTGAACCACTCTTTATGCTAAACATCTAGACTACAATTTGAGGACCTAATATCCTCTATAGGTTTAAATGGTTTTATGAATCACTTGAAATTATAGAAATAGTACTTTGTGGTTATCCCTTGTATGCTTATTTTGGTAGAGAACTGTTGTCAAATTATCAAAGGAATCAGTAATATGGCCCAAATGAAGAAATTTCTAGATCAGGCAGTTTAGCAAAATACGTTCTTGGAGAGATTCTTGTAGACATTATAATATTGGGATTTCAGTGAATAGGATGATTAAACTAATGCTTCTTCTAAGAAGAGTATGGGTTATGATATGCATCACAGATGCAGATGCTGGAACACAATTTACAGTGATTCAGCCCTTCATTACCTGCTTGCTGGTCTGCCTTTTAGTGGTATTTGTATATATGCCAATCTTCTCCTTCCTTTTCTTTACTTTCTATTTAATATCTTATGACGTACTGAGATACTATAACATTTGCTTATTTTTGTCAGCTAAGAAACTCACACTGTAGCCAATACAAATCTATAAAACTATGTTATAAATTAATGCAATTATTTATCCTAGGAACTAAGATATTTAATTTCTAAAGTATAGTGGTATAAATTTTATGCTAATCATTACAAAATGGAATGGACTGTTCCTCTACTTTGGACAGCATAATATACATATTGAAAGTATTACTATTAGAAATAGACCTGACTTTAATTCAAAATTTCTCAGGCCGTGTGTACCACCTTATGTTGCTTTAGAGAACAACATTCAGTTATGATTGGCAAGCACAGGACTGTTTTGCTCCATGTTCATGTCTGTAGTACTATGTGAATGGCATGCCTGGGTGTTGGCTGTGTGGTGCTCCCCAGAGGCTCTTTAGAAATTTTCTTCTTTATTTTTCCATACTGAATTCAACACTACTTCTACTTTATAAATCTCTGTGATGTCTTTCCTAATAAGTATAGGTAATTTTGTATGAGTATATGTTATGTATAGTATGGTCAAATTGCCTTCATAGTAGTCTCTGTCTTCATTTTGAATAATCTACTTATTCTTGTATTAGAATGTTCTTCCTGAGATTCATCACTTGAACTTACTTTCCTACTGAAAACTCAGAACAGTTTTCCATTTTTTTGGACCAAAATCAAAACTCTTTAGCATACCAGCTGAGACTTTATCATTCTCTAGCTTTTATTTCTGCCCTCATATCTTGCACTTCTTAAAGTGTATACAGAGTTACCATAAATCCTCCATTGATTCCATTTTTGGAACCCATTATGATATTTCATGCCTTTGCATATGGTGTTTCTGTTTGTGTTTCTCTGCCTTAAAGACTTTGACGAAGGTTCATTTACACTGAGTAGCCACTTCTGATTCACCTTGTATGCCTGGTTTAAATGCCTCTCCTCTGTGTTCTCATAGAACTCTAATTGTTCTGCTCAGAAAGTTTGTAAATTTTTGGTTTATTTACACATTTCTCTCCAGTGGAATGTAGTCTTCTTAAGGGTAGGACTGCTGTCATCTATACTTAGTTAACAGTAAATAAGTGGATGAGCTGAACACTTAGCTATAATTTTGCTATACAGATAGTGTTTTGAATAGATGTACAGGATATAAGAGCATATTTTAAGAGACAGAAAATATAACAGAGGTATTGGGTTTGAATTATATTGTGTATGTGTAGGAAAAAGGTGAGAAATGAGCTTAGGGAAGGTTGTATGGCCATAGAAGGATGGGGCCTGATCAGCTTGGCCCTCTGATTTCATTATGCATGGTTCCTATGGCCCCCTGTGGTAACACAGGCCACAGACATCAGCACAGACCCTAGCTCCTGCAGGACCACGGACCCAGACATGGCCCTTGGCAGCAGGTGGGGTCCAGACAATACTATGGCTCTGGGTGGCAGCACTGGCCACTCAGATCAGCGTGGCTCTGGTGGGCCATTGTGGGTCTTTAAACATGGATACAATATAATAAAATAATCTTCATAAAATATTAACTTAACTCTGCTTTATAACAGTGTACTCAATAAATACTTTTATGCATTTGCATGTGTTATATGATATTTAGGTGTATTTATTCATTGTGGGATGACTAAGAGATATTTTTGATAGCAATCTATGGCATGCATTTTAAATAAAAGATCTGAGTCAGTGAAATAAACTTGAAACCTTCATGATAACAAGGGAGAAGATGAGAATTCAGACGATGGTAATAACAAGATGGATACACATGCAGAGATACGTGCAATTAATACTTTAAAGGATAAATAACATGATGATAAAACTTAATGTTTTCAACTTTCTTCGGTTCAATAGGAAGCCAGAAATACTGACTCTGTTTCTTTAAGAAGTATCCTGCTCCTTAAAGAAATGCTGTGTTCTTAAAGACGATCAAATTAGCTTTCTCATTATTCATATTGTTTGAAATGAATGCCATTTCTTTCAAATCCTCATTATCACTTACCATCCACCTTAATCCATGTATAACTCTCACAGAAAACATAACAGACTCACAGTCTTCCTTTCTCTGCAGTTGGCTGCCAACATTCGTGCTCATGACTCATAGAATTCCTCATTGTCACCGCTTTACATCAGTCGTGTACTGTTAAAGACTTAATCATCATGTGGCACTAATCCACAGAAAATCAGATGCTCACAGAATTCTGAAACCAGAATATATGGTTTATATTCATTTTAGAGATGAGGAGCTGAGCTTGGAATATTAAAGGACCTAGCTTGTATAACAGCCTGCTAGTTTTAAATCTTCTGAATTTTAGTATAGCATGCTTTTCATTAATTACATAGTAGTCCTTAATCTTAAATTTTTATTTTCAAGAATATGATTAAAATTTTCTTAGGTAATAGTTTCTTAGGTAATATTTAGTATTTGTGCCCCTTGCATTCTTAAGCTGTTTGAATAACCACCTTGCCCTTGGGAGCTGCTTCCTCTAGGGACAACTTAATTCATTCAACACCTCTAACCACTTGAGTTCTTGTTTGGTCTACAGGGCATCTATAATTATCCATATACTTTCTCCATTAATATGATAACCTTTCATTTTAAATCTTGGAACTCTTCTCCTTACCCACTCTTTTATTTTATTCTTTTTCTCTTTTCTTAATTCTGTGGTTTTTCTGCAAGAACATAGACCTAATACATAAGGGAAACATAGAATTATGCTGACATAAGCCTTCTGATATTTGGGCTAATGAATCTCCTTAATGCCATACCTATTATTATTCCTCCTTTGAGTTGTTGTTCTTATTTTTCTATATTTTATTGAATACACACACACACACACACACACACACACACACACACACACACACACACAATGTTTAAAGCACAATGACTCCTTAGCTAAGATTCACTGTACTGCTGTGTGAAAATAAAATGTATGGTTGACTGAGGCTCATTGTGTAATAGACTACCAGGGCAAATAGAACAGACAATTACTCAGCTTTAGAAAGTTTTAAATTTTCCTATTTAGAAAAATGTTTGTTTCACACTTTGAAACAACCAGGGATGTATGTGATTACTGTTGTATTCCTCAATCCTTAGGAAGGTTTATTGACAGAAAGTCAATGAATTATTTTGTAACATGATTTTATGTGAAGAGAAAAGCAGAGGCCTAATGCTGAACTGTTCTTCAGGGAGGATTCACAGAGAAAGTATTTAGGGAACAGCTAGAGCACCAACCAAAGAGAGAGTTTCAAAGGACAGGATGGTGGAGAGTAGTGTTTATCATGGCAGAAATGTCAAGGGGGAAAGGGAAGAGAAGAGCTTTTAGGGTTTTATCAGCATCTTGGAAGTTAGAAATATTCTTTACTGGGTCTTCTTTTGTTTGTTGGTTGAAATGTCTTTAGAGATTTCTCTGGTTTTAGAATTCTAATCATATTTTTGCCTTTTGGGTACTTTAAAGTATAATAGATCTAGTGAATCTTATAGTGTTATAATTAAACTAAAATGAGGAAGTGTTTTACTTAGAACTTTTAAGTATTTTTTTTAAGTTACATCTATAATTTTTGAGACAGAGTCCCACTAAGTAGCCCAGGTGGGCCTCAGGCCTGTGGCTCTCCTGCCTCTCCCTCCTAACTGCTAAGATTGTATGTGTTCTACCATTCACAGCCATTCATTCTGAAAAAAAAAATCCAGAGGGGGAAAAAAGCAAAATTATTGAGAAAAACAATAGACTCTATTTACTATCATAAATAGAAACCACGGTAATTTTTATCATTGTGGTAAAATATATAATAACTCAAATTTATAGTTTTAAATCTTTTAAAACCATTCATTCATTCATTAATTTGTGTGTTTTTGTATGTGCACAATATACCATGGTGTAAATGTGGAGGTCAGAGGACAGCTTGTGGGAGTTGGCTCTCTCCTTCCAGCATGTGAGTTCTAATGATTGAACCTACATCATGAGGCTTGTTGAGCCATCTTACTGTCTCCAATTTTAAAACTTTTTGAATGTACCTTTCAATAGCATTAAGTATATCCACCTTATTGTGTGACCATCATCAATACTTATTCCCAAAACCTTTTCGTTTGTCCATATTGAAACTCTAAACTGATTAAACAGCTCCTCATTCTTTATTCTCTCTGATCCTTTTGGATGAACTTGACGACTCCTCTGAGTGAATCACACTGTATTTGTCTGTTTTTTGGATCTGGTTTATTTGACTTAGCATGTTTTCAGGGTTCATTTATGTAATAACGTATCAGAATTCCATTTCTTTTTGAAGCCAACAACCCCATTGTATGAATATATAAATTTTGTATATTTGTTCATCGGAAATAGACATTTGGTTTCTTTTGGCTATTATTATCTATCTCTGTCTAACATCTATCTATCTATCTATCTATCTATCTATCTATCTATCTATCTATCTATCTATCTATCTATTTATCTATCTACCTACCCACCTACCTACCTATCATCTATTTATTTTGCTGTTTGACCATACTGAATTTTCTTCTCCTCTCCTTATAGTTTAGTTAAATTCTCCCTATTCTGCTTTTCAGTTCTGTTCATCTAGGAAATTTTATGGGAGTAACTTGGAGAGATGAGTAAAGGGCATATTCTCTGCTGAAAGCAGAAATTAGCACCATCCTTTTCTCATGGTTGGAGAAGCTTTAGAATGAGTCTTAAAAGAAGATGATTTAATCCCAGCACGCAGGAGGCAGAGGCAGGTGGATCTCTATGAGTTCGAGGTTAGCCTGGGCTACAGAGTGAGTTCCAGGAAAGGTGCAAAGCTACACAGAGAAACCCTGTCTCGAAAAACAAAACAAAACAAACAAACAAACAAACAAACAAAAAGATGATGATACTTATCTAGGATAAGGCTTTTTGACAAGAGAAAGACTTTGTTACTTTGGTAGATACATGACCTTAGAAACCTACATGATTTGTTTTACTCATTTCCTTACTTATAAAATATGGAAATACCTGTCTCCTAGGTTTGTCACAGGAATTAAATGTGCTTTCTTCACAGGAGGAAATAAAATGAAGTGTCTTGATGTATGTTCTTTTTCTTGTATCATTGAAATAAATGGCTTGTTCTTTTACAAATTTAAGCTTAATACCTGGGGTTGCAAAATTTACAGATAGAGGCAGAATCATTCAGGGAAATGGGAATGGTATAGCAAGAAACAGTGGTAACCTTCTAGAGATGCTGATTTGGGATACAAGAAGAGACTATGAGAATAAGCCAGAAGGATTGTTAATTCAAGGCCAGACTACATTACATGGAAAAACACTGTTTGGAAAAAAATAGAAAGAGCCAGGTAGAGGGTCACATGATATGGATAATAAGCAGCAAGGTTTCACATGGAGCCATGGAGAAGAATAGATAGACTAATTATAAGCATTGATTTATAACTAAATTGGTTATAACCAATAAAACTCAATTTTGTTAGATTTTTGGGTATCAGTCAGAAGTTACCTATTTAGTTATGGTTAATAATTCTTTTTTAAAAATTGTTTATTTTATTTGTATAGGTGTTTTGTCTGCTGGTGTGTTTGTGTACCATGTGAGTGCCTGGTGCCCACAGAGGCCAGGAGGGGGCATCAGATCCCTTGGAATGTAGTTAAAGACAGTGATGAGCTATCATGTTGGTGTTAGAAAATGAACTCTGGAAGAACATTCAGTGCTCTTATCCACTGACCCATCTCTCCAGCCTCAAAGCTGAGGATTCTTTTCATCAGTTCTGTATAGATTCATTAAAAACTAATTGTAGTTACCATTTGTTGAGTGTTTACTATGTGCTGACTCTAGCTAAGTGTAAATGTCCTCTTGTATCATCCTCACAATCATTCTAAGTTATGAGCCAATTCCAATTCAGTTTAGAGATGAAGAAAGGGAAGTTTAACAAGACTGAGTAATTCTAGTCTTACATAAATAGTAAATGGCAAAGTTGGCATTTGATCTCAAACACTTCAATTTAATTATACTTTAGCAACTAAACCAAAACAATTTTTGATGTCTTGATAATTATCATTCAGATTACTTGAATTAATATTAAATACATTTACACAAAATATATTATGAAGTTTTTCATTGACTAAGATATAAAAGAATAAGTAGAAAATTTGCAATGAGAAAGGGTCACTGAATTAATATTGGTTTCTCTCTAAGCAGAGCAAAACTAAAGAACAACTCACATATTTACAAAGAGATGCAGCATAAGCCATTGGATGATTTGAGATCAAAGATATTGGGATTAAACCTGGAAAGGGTGATATGCTGTCACTTATTACTACATTTTATAATTGATAACATTAAGATTGTGCCTTAGTTAGGCTTCATTGTTTCTTGTACATACATTTGGCAAGCATCAGCCTTATGCTGGAGAGTGCAAAGGTTTGCAGCTGAAGAAGCGCACAATCTCCAACTTTTAAGAGTTATAGTATGGTGATGGGAATGGATGAGCATGCACTATAGTAAACCATGAGGTCCCAGGGCCAGAACTGTTGGTCTCTAACATAAAGGTAGAGAAAGCTGAGCTGGTGTGGGGAGACTCAGGTTAAAACTCACTGGTCTGCAGCTCAAGTGGAAATGATTAAAAAACATAAGAAATAAAGGCAAAAGCCCAATAAAAGCATAGATAAAGCTTTGAATAATATGGTATTAAAAGGGTCTATGTTTTCACTATATAAAACATCTTTATGAGCATATAATATTTAAACTCAAATCTTTTAGACTGGAATTCAAGAGGGGAAGTTTGAAAAACACACAGTAAATACTCTTATCAGTGAAGAAATAAACAGCTCTCCCAAATCTACTGATAGTGTCAACAATAGAAGAAATTCAAATTAGTACAAAATAAAAGTGTGTGTGTGTGTGTGTGTGTGTGTGTGTTTGCAAGAATGGGTGTATGTGTAAATGTGTGTGTGCAGAGGCCAGGTTAGTCCTTGATGTCAGTCCTCAGGCACTGTCCACCTTCTGTTTTTCATTTCTATTTTTAAATTAAAGTGCTTTTTTGGTCATAGGGGCATGAAAGAAAAAGCACTCAATTAGATATGTTGTGGATCATGTAAACTGCAATAACCAGAGGCTATTGGTAATGCAAACAAGAATTTAAAGCCTTCAAAGACACTGCCATGAGTACAAACTTTTAAACTGTGGCAAATTTATAAGTGTCCCACTTTCCAGAAAAGTTTTAGTTTCTTTTCTCTATTTTGACTTATAAGTATTTGTTTAAATATACTAATGACACTCTTGTTTTCTGACACTTTAGAAGTTGTATCTCTATGTGAAAACTCCTTTCACAGCATCCTGTGTGAACAAACTAAATTTTACCTGGATCACCATTTGCTTTTGCACCACAATTATGAATATATGAATATAGTTACAGTCATAGTTAAATGTTATGTTAAACAGAACAAACTACCTGCAAATCCATGTCTTACAAGTAAATATATATATATATTTATAAAATATATGTATTTACTAATACCCACTGATTTACAATATAGTGTTTTATTTCTCAGTGGTACTTGGGTTTAAACCCACAACTTCACCTGTGATAGGCAAGTGCTGCATCACTGTGATTAATTCTCAGCCTTTAAAATCTAGTGTTTTGGTTCAGGTGCAGGCCGTGCCAGGCAGAAGAACAGGTGACTTGGAAGCCTTCCCCACCCTTAGTTAGGATCCCGAGACCCACCCCGCTGACACCTTTTCCAGTCCCACCACCTGCCGCTGCTGCCATGCCTGTGTCCCCACCTTGTTCACATAGAATGACAGGAAATAGTTGAACTGAGGACTGAGATCAATAGAAACTGCAACTGCTGTTTTTACAAAATCTCAATCTTTTGATTTTACCAATAAAGACTTGGGAGTCAGATGCTGGGGTGAAAGCCCGCTAGCTAGCTCAGAGAGGCAGAGAAAGCACCCAGGTGACTTTCCTCCTCAGCCTACATCCCAGAAACCTCCCTTTCTCTTCTGAAATCTCAAATAAAAAAACCCTCAAGCTGAGTGTTCCTCCCTCCTTCTTCCTATTGTCTATTTGTTCTCCTGACTCCCTCTTACTCTCCATGGTTTTTTCTTAATAATCCTATGTTCACTTCCTGTCACCTGGTTGCTTGCTCTGCCTCTTGACCTATGATTGACTTTATTTAATCCTGTTTACAGTAAGCAGAAAGCTCTTGGATTAAAGGTGTGTGCTAGGGCTGATATATTCTACAACTAGAAATGGGTTTTTCCAGTAAATAACACAAGGATCACAGTGTGATCAAATATCCAAAAGGTTCACAGTGTGATCAACAAGAAACAAGAGAGATGCAACAAGAAACAAAGAGAACACTAAGATCAACACTTAATATATGGGACCTCATGAAACTGAAAAGCTTCTACAGGGCAAAGTGCATTGTCAATAGGACAAAATGGGAAAAGATTTTCACCAACTCCACATCTGACAGAGGGTTAATGTCCAAAATATATAAAGAACTCAAGAAACTAGGCATAAGCACCAAATAACCAAATTTAAAAAATGGAGTGCATATCTAAACAGAATTCTCAACAGAGGAATCTCAAATGGACAAGATACACTTAAAGAAATGTTCAACATCCTCAGCCATCAAGGAAATGCAAATCAAAACCACCTTGAGATTCCATCTTACACCTGTCAGAATGGCTAAGATAAACACAAGAGACAGCTCATGCTGGCAAGGATGTGGAGTAAGGAGAACACTCCTCCATTACTGGTGGGAGTGCAAACTTGCAGGTTCTTAGAAATTTGGGAATCGATCTACCTCAAGATCCAACTATACTACTCCTGTGCATATACCCAAAGAAAGCTTCATCCTACCACAAGGACACTTGCTCAACTATATTCATAGCAGCCTTATTTGTAATAGCCAGACACTGGAAACAACCTAGATGTCCCACAATCAAAGAATAGATAAAGACAATGTTGTACATTTACACAATAGAGTATTACTCAGCCATTGAAAAAATGACATCATGAAGTTTGCAGGCAAATGGATGGAACTAGAAAAGATCATCCTGAGTGAGGTAATCCTGACCCAGAAAGACAAACATGGTATGTACTCACTATAAGTAGATATTAACTGTAAAGTAAAGGATAAGCATACTATAGTCCACAGACCCAGAGAAGCTAGGTAATGAGGGCCCAAGGGGGAATGCATGGCTCTCCCTAGGAAGGGGAAATAGAATAGATTTTGAGTTTGGACTGGGGGCAGGTGGGGATGGGAACAGAAGGGATCAATCAACCTGGGGGAGGGCTGGAGTGAGAGAGTACTGGGAGAGAGAACTGAAATTGTGGGGGCATTTCAGGGGCAATGTAGAAACCTAGTATAATGGAATCTATGAGCAAAGACTCCTAATAATGGGGGATATGGAGCCAGCCATCTTCTGTAACCAAGCAAGGCTTCCAGTGGACCAATTGGAACACCAACCCAGCCACAAAACTTTCAACCTACAATTTGTCCTGTCTGTGAGATGTGCTGGGGTAATGATGGTGTAGAAATTGTGGGAGTGGCCAACCAATGGCTGGTCCAACTTGAGCTCCATGCCACAAGCATGGGGGAGACACAGCCCACATCTGACACTGCCTGGAGGCCCAGGACCCAGAGGCTTGATAGCCCAAAGACCTAGGATAGAAGCAAACACGACTGGAAAAAAATAAAGGAAAATTGTTCCTAATGATACTCTGCTATACCTGTAGACCGGGGCCTGGCACAATCATCTTAAGAGAGACTTCGTCCAGCAACTGAGGGGAGCAGATGCAGAGACCCATAGCCAAGCATTAGGTGGAGTTCACGGAATCTTGTGTAAGAGGGGGATGAAGGATTGTAGGAGCTAGAGTGGTCAAGGATACCACAAGAAATCCTAGAATCAACTAAGCAGGGCTCATAGGGACTCAGAGAGACTGGAGTGACAATCAGGGAGCCTATATAGGTCTGACCTAGGTCCTCTGTATGTATGTTATGGTTGTGTAGCTTGGTGTTCTTGTGGGACTCCTAACAGTAGGAGCGGGGCTGTCTCTGACTCAGTTGCCTGCTTTGGGACCCTTCCCTCCTACTGGATTGCGTCATCCAGTCTTGATATGAGGGTTTGAACCTAGTCTTATTGCAACTTGATATGCATGTTTGGTTGATGTGCTTGAGAGGACTTCTCTTTTCCAAAGGGAAACAGAGGAGAAGTGGATCTGGGGGAGAGGGGAGGTGGCGTGGGAACTGGGAGAACAGGGAAGGGGAAACTGTGCTCAGGTTGTAATATACGAGAGAAGAATAAATAAAGAAATCTCGTGGGTTTGATTCGGTTATAATAAAGACAACATCATTTTTTTTGAAAAAGAAAAATGAACTTTTAGGAAAGCTTCAATATAGGCCTGAATGTGCTAGAATGGTGCAGAAGGTCTAAATTTGGTGGAGTACTGATTTCTCAAAAGGGATTTTTTTTTGCTTTTTTTTTTTTTTTTTTTGCTTTTTTTTGTGACAGTATCTTGGCTGTGTATCCTAGGATGGCCTTGGTCCTGTGATCTTGCCTCAGCCTCTGAAGTAGTGGGACCACAAGTGTGCACCACCATCCCTGGCTCTGAAAATAAAATCTTTCAAGCTACTGCTGCCTTTACTAGCTTTGGGCAAGCCAGGAGAAATAAAATCAATATAAAAAATTAGCCCAGTTGGGATCATTTATAATGGGGAAAACAGGCCAATAAAAAAAAAAAAAAAAACAGTTAAAGCAGCTGGTTTAAGAAATTGTTCACAGATGCCGCTGGGCGGTGGTGGCACACGCCTTTAATCCCAGCACTCGGGAGGCGGAGGCAGGCGGATCTCTGTGAGTTTGAAGCCAGCCTGGTCTACAGAGCAAGTTCCAAGATAGGCTCCAAAGTTACACAGAGAAACCCTGTCTTAAAAAAATAAAAAAATAAAAAAGAGAAATTGTTCACAGAAAAATATATGCAATAAAAAAGACACACTGTGTTTTAAAATTTAATAATGAAAGGCTTAAAAAAGATGATGAATATATTTTAAAATGTTTGTGGTTATCATTAAGAAAACGCAAAGCATACTGCCAAACAACATAAAAGTATTCTTTCATTCATAGGCTTAAAATTTCTTGAAAATTTAAAAAGTTGAAATGGAGCAGGTAGCTGCAGTCATTCAAACCTCCCTTCTAGTTTGAGAAAACCCATAGATATAGGAGCTAATGAGAAAGGGAGCTAAAATGTTTCCAGGGCACTTTTAAACAGAGGCATTCTTTGTCAAAGACAGGACACCTTAGTACTTGCCATCAAGTACATACATGAGTTGTCAGCTTCCTGAAAGCTAAAGTACCGTGAATATTTGTCACTTATCTGAAATACCAAGAAAGGTATCAAGGCTTTAAATTTTATAATAGATAACCATAAATCACAAATGGTCTCATAACTATTGATCAAATAAGAATACAAAATATGTTTTGGAACATTTTCTATTTTATGTACTAAAATATGTAGACATATAAAAAGATACTCATAAAGCTACTTTTAATTTAAATATGCATTAGAGAAAATAGCAACTCTTATAAAATTGACTCTGCATAGTAAAAATATTAGTTTTAGATTCCTGTTTAAGGTGAGGATTTTTATTGCTATGAGGGAATAGTACTAAATATTTAAGCTTGTCTCTGTGGAAACACTATATACAAAGCGAACTGCATAATTCTATAGTGTTAGGAGTGAACATCTTGAACAGATTTTTTTCCCAATTTCAGAAACCTAGCTTCTCAAAATATGATACTTATTTAATAAGAACACTAGATACAGATACAAATTTAATAAATGAAAGATTACAGAGTAGCAAAAATAATAACCATGAATTTTTGGGGGACATGTTGACAAATTCTGTTCTGGAGCTTGACAAGCAGGTCAGGGTAGCTGGCCAGTGAGTCCTTGGGGTTTTAAGTGTGTACTACCATACCTGATTTTTAAAAACCAATTTCTATGGGTCAAAATCAGGTCTCATTTTTCATGCCAAGCACTTTATTGATTGAGCAAACTCTTCAACCACGGTAACCAAAATATTAAAATATCGACTGTGTTTATCAGCTATAGGAGATTTCTGGTGGAGTCTTCAGGGTCTTATGTATAGAGTCATGATCTTCACATATGGGTACCTTGATGTCTTTCTTTCTTGTTTGTATCCTCTGTGTGTCCTTCACTTGTTTTATTGCTCTAGATAAGACTTCAAGTACTGTGCTGAATAGGAAGGGGTATAGTGGACATCATTATTTTGTTCCTGATTTTTAATGGAAATGCTGTGTATTTCTCTCTGTTTAGGATGTTGGCTGTGGGCTTTCTGTATATTGCCTCTCTAATGCTGATATATGACCCCTGTTTCCCTAGACCCTCAGGACTTTTTATCATAAAGGGGTGTTAGATTTTGTCAAAGGCCTTTTTTTTTGGTATTCAATATGATGATAATGTGGTTTATGTACTGGAGTGTATTTATGTGGTGATTACATCTATTTATATATGCGTGTTGAATCATTTCTGCATCTCTGGGATGAAGCTTACTTGATCATGGTGGATAATTTTTTTGATATGTCTTGAATTCAGTTTGCAAGCATTTTATTGAGAATTTTTCTATGTGTGTTCATCAGAGATATTGTCTATAATTTTCTTTCTTTGTTGGCTCTTTGGCTTTGCTATTGGAGTGATAATGCCTTTATAACAATTAACTTGGAAATGCTCTTTCCTTTTATATTTTGTAGATATTTTTAGGAGTATTGGCATTAGTTCTTGGTCTGGTAGAAATCTCTGCTATTCTATTCCTAGGGATTTTGTTGTTGGAAATTTTAATTACTGCTTCTCACTCACTGGATGTTATAGGACTATTTAAATTATTTACTTCATTTTGACTTAACATAGGTAGGTCATATATATCCAGAAAACCATCCATTTCTTTTAGACTTTCCAGTTTTGTGGAATATTGATTTCTAAATTTTGTCCTTAGGATTTGCTGAGTTTCCATAGTGTTTGTTCTGAAGTTTTCATTTTCATCTCCAACTTCATTAACTTGTTTCTTTACCTTCTTTTGGTTAATATGTTTAATTGTCAATATTATTAATCTTTTCCAAGAACTAAGTCTTTGCTTCTTTGTATTATTTTTTGTTTCTTTTTCATTAATTTTATCCCCTGTAATGATTAACTCTCACTGTCTACTGAGATAGCTGTGGCTTATTCTGTCTCTCTGATCATTCAGTGTTCACCCCAATACCTGGCTCTGAGTTTGTTTTTATTAATAAGACTCTCTAAGACTCATGCTACATCTGGCACCCAACGTTCGTGGTACGAATTCATGAAAAAGCTGTGGCCTTGTGAGCCCCAGCTCAGGCCCGAACTACACTCGGCCAGTTGTGGTGAAGCACACTGGTTGGATTTACTGAAGGAGGCAGAGGCAGGAGGATCCCGAGTTTGAGGCCAGCCTAGGAGGCTTGGGAGAAGCTTCGGCCCGGGCCAAACGACAAACCGTGGCAGTGGAACTATGGAGGCAGCGGCTGCTGCTCTGAGTTGCCGACTTCTTCTCATCATGTTGGTGACTGTGGTGATGCTGCTACCCGGGACAAAGGGTTTACCGCTGCTTGTTCAGAGAAGAATTGCCAGGACCATCGTGTTACAAGAAAGCATCGGCAAAGGTCAGTTTGAAAAAGGTTGGCAAGACAAATGGTGGGGAGAAATTGCTGTGAAGATATTCTCTTCTAGGGAAGAACATTCGTGGTTCCAAGAAACAGACATTTATCAGACTGTGATTACTCCAAACCACAGAGGAAGCACAAAAAAGAAAGAAAGAAAGAAAGAAAGAAAGAAAGAAAGAAAGAAAGAAAAGAGTCTGCAGTGAACCATGACCATGCCTAACAGGGACTTTGAAATCTCCAAAAAGGTGACGGAATCCCACAATGATGATTCTACAAGGACTATGATAAAGCCATTATGCTGATTAACACCAAGGAAAGATCGACTTTGAAGTACAAATTGTTTAGGACAATTTTGAGATGGCTGGCTGAGATGATCCAGCCTGACGGACTACTCGAGCAAGGACTTATGACAAGCCCTGAACTTTCCTATTATGCAAAGACTGTGACAAATGATACAGGACTTGACAATTAACCCAAAATTTTCTTTTCAAGATTCCCTAAAGATATCTTCACCCCTAGAAAGCAAAAAGAAAAAGAGAAATAGATATGGGATAGATCATCGAATCTACTCTGAGAAAAAAGAAAAAGAAAAATAGGATAAATAGGTAGATCACTGAATCTACACTGAAAAGAAAAAGGAGAAGATATAAAAATGACAAAAGGTAGACTACTGAATGTATTATGAAAAGAAAAAAGAGAGAATATGGATATGATAAGATAAAAAGGGAGATTATGGAATCTACTTTTAAAAAGGAACTACTTGTTTTCAATAAGATAAGTAATGAAAATTTTTTGTCTGAATTTGTCAAATGTTACTGAACTGGACATTGTTAATATATAATGGAGTTTTTTATCTGAATCTGTCAAATGTTAATGGACTAGACATCGTTAATGTAATCTTGACTGTGTATATTGTATATACTTACTGGATATAGTTTTTCTTGTGTTAGTTATAAGCTTTTTTAATTTTAGACAAAAAGAGAGGAAATGTGGTGGTATTGTGTTCCCCAAAATATTGTGTATGTTAATAAATTTATCTGGGGTCAGAGAACAGGACAGCCACAATATGAAGCAGAGGTTAGGCAGTGGTAGCATACGCCTTTAATCCTAGCATTCCAGAGGCAGAAATTCATGTGTTCAAGGATACACCCAAGCATGGTGACCCACGCCTTTAATCCCAGAAAGCACGCCTTTAATCCCAGGGAGTGGTGGTAGAAAGCAGAAAGGTATATAAGGCGTGAGGACCAAAAACTAGAGGCATTTTGCCCTGGAGAAGCCTTTGGCCTGGAGAAGCATGTGGCTGGTTAAGCTTTCAGGCTTCTAGCAGCAGTTCAGCTGAGACCCATTCTGGATGAGGGCTCGGGGCATCCAGTCTGAGGAAGCAAGACCAGCTGAGGATCCGGTGAGGTGAGATAGCTGTGGCTTATTCTGTCTCTCTGATCATTCAGTGTTCACCCCAATACCTGGCTCTGAGTTTGTTTTTATTAATAAGACTCTCTAAGACTCATGCTACAGTCTACTGACTATCTTTTGGATGTTATCTCTTCTTGTTTTTCCATGGTCTTCAGGTGCATCATTATTTATTTGAAATCTGTAGTTTCTTTTTTTTTTTTGATGTAGGCCTTTTTTATATTTCCTCTTAGAAATTCTTTCATTGAGTTCCAAAGTATGTTGGTATGTTGTATTTCTATTTTAATTCAACTCTAGAAATTGTAAAATTTCCTTCTTGAATTTCTTTCTCAATTGACTAGAGCTACAGTAGTACGTTTCTTAGTTTCTGTGCATTTGTGGACTCTGTGGCCACTTTGCTGTTGATAGCTAGCATTATGGTATTGTGGTTCAACGGAATGCAGAATGACATTTCTGTTTTTCTGTATTTGTTGAGAATTCCTTTATGTCCTTGTGTGTGGTCAATTTTGAAGAAAGTTTCATGGGCTGCTGAGAAAAATATGTGTTCTTTAGAGTTTGTCAAAATGTTCCATAGATAAATGTTAGATCCATTTGATTTATGATGTCACTTAATTCCAGAGATTCCATTTTTATTTTTTTTCCAGATGACCTATTTGCAAGAATGAAGTATTAAAAAATTACTATCACTATGTTGGTGTCAAATCTGTAGTTTTAGATGTGTGAAATTGGATGTTCCTATCTTTGATGCATATACACTTCAGATATAATATTCTGTTAGAATTTTCTTTTAATGAGTATTCATTGTACTTCCTATCTCTTCTGGCTAGTTTTTTTGGTAGGAATCCTGTTTTATCAGATATTAGCATGTTATATCCTATTATCATCTCTTAGTTCCATTTTTTGAATACTGTTTGCTGTCATTTTACTGTAAGATGTTGTTTGTCCTTGATAGTAGGTATGTTTTTTTGAGATAGCAAAAAGATTGATCTTGTTTCCTAATCTTGTATGTTAGTCTGTGTCTCTTTATTAGTGAGTTGAGATCATTATAAAGATGTATTATTGAATGATGTATATTAATGTATGTCATTTTGTTGCTTTTGTGTTATTTTATTAAACACCCTTTGATTAAGTGTTCTGGAATTATTTATCCCCTGTGCTTTTTTAGACATGTTTAGTATTTTTTTCAGACCTAAGTATTTCTTCCAGTATCCATGCTAGAGCTGGTTTAGTGCCTGTAGATCCCTAACTCTGTTTTTATCATGTAGAAATTTCCTTTCCCTTTGAGTATGACAGATAGTTTTTGAGGGTATAATAGTCTGGACTCATGCATATGGTCTTTCATAACTTGTAGAACACCATTCTAAGTTTCTGGCTTTCATAGTCTCCACTGAAAAACCGTGTGATATTCTGATGGGCATACCTTTGTGTAGCACTGTATCTTTTTGTTTTTGCTGATTTCAGTGTCTTTGTTGTTATTGTGCTGCATGTTTAGTGTTTTTGCTAAAAACATGGGGAGTTTCTCTTTGGTCCTTTTTACTTGGTGATCTATATATCTTTTAGCCTTGATAGGTATCTCTTTCCTTAGATTAGGGAGCTTTTCTTCTATGATTTTGTTGAAAATATTTTCTGTGTCTTTGACCTGGGTCTCTTCTCCTTTTTTTCTGTTCCTGTTATTTATGTTTGTGCTATACATGTTTCTGTATGGTTTTTGTTTTGTTTTGTTTTGTTTTTTTGGATTCAAAATTTTCTTTAATTGAATGATCCAATTCTTATACCTTGATTTCAAAACCTGTTGTATTTTTCACTTTGTTCAGTCTTATTGGTGGAGCTTTCCTTTGAATTTTCTGTTTGAATTACTGAATTTTTCATTGCAAGTTTTATTTCATTTTGTCTTTTTTTAAAGAGAATCTGTCTGTTTATTACATTGTTTTTGTATCTTGAATTACTTCATTATTTCTTTCAATAGTTTGTGTTTTTGTAGTCTTTATACCAGCATTTACTCATATCCTCTTTGAGTTCCTTGATCATGTTTATTATTGCTATTTTCAAAGTTGCTTTTCTCAAGTTGCTTTTACTATGAGAGTGCTAATTTTGGTAGAAACCCATTGTCTTGGTTCCTTGTGAGGTTTATATTTTAGAGGTGGACCTTGCCACCTGGAGTTAGTAGCTGGTAGTGTTATTTGGTAGTGAAATCTTGTCTTTTTGTTGAGTGAGTGTTTGGATCACTGTTTCCTATTACCTGAACTTGTTAGATGGTAGACCAGCAGAATGACGTACTCTTGGGGAAATTAAAGTGTTGATGCTTGAATGGGGTGTTAGAAGTTGTTCCTCTTAGCCTGATCTAGGTGAACTGACCCCAGAAATAGACATTCTGTAAAGTTACAGGATTCTCATAGCCAATCTACAGAGTCTTGAGGAGTTTCTCTAGACTTCTTAGGCAGAACAAGTGGGTAGAGCAGAGACTTGTGTTCCAGCCTGGCCATAGGGCTCCTGAGTAGGCTCATAGGACACAAGGTCACTGGGTAGGTCACAGTCATGCTGAAGTAGGCCACATAAATGGGGTCCCTATATGGAGTGCTGGAGAGGAAGCATCAGACAGCAGATAAGGGACATATGGCTTTAGGATGTAGGAGCAGATAGAGTTGCCCATGTGAGAGAAAAAAGTTAAAAAAAAATTATAGCATATCTTTTCTTGAGTCACCAGACAGCTCCCAAATCATGACACAGAGACATTATTATTTATGAATGCCAGAGCTTAACTTATGCTTGTCCCATTAGCTCTTATAACTAAATTAACCTGTTTCTCTTCATCTACATTTTGCCTCAGGGCTTTTTACCTTTCTTTCCTTCTGTATGTCCTACTCCCTGCTTGCTCTGTATCTGGCTGACTCTCATCCTCCCAGCTGGCTCTCATCCTCTTCTCTTCTTTGCTCTACTTATCCTCTCCGCCTTCCAGCCCCTCCTATCCCTTTACTGCCTACCTATTGGTTGTTCAGCTTTTTATTAGACTAATCAGGTACCTTAGACAGGCAAGGGGAAACAAATGCAACACATCCTTACATAATTAAACAAGTGCAGCATAAACAAATGTAAGACACCTTTACATTATTATACAAATGCAGCATAAACAAATATAATACACCTTTACATAGTTAAAGCAATATTACACAACATAAACATATGTAACACATCTTTGCCTAATTAAACTAATATCTCACAACAAAGAATGACAGCTGATGGTTAAAATTTCATGCACATTTACATTGCTCTTAACTTTTCTCAGATCAGTGTGTGAGCATGCCCATTTCATCTGCTTGGTCCCCAAGTCCACTTATAACACCTTGCTTATGAAATTTCCCTTTGTACTATAGCGTATGACTTTTGGGAACTGAGAGATCTAAGATTAGCTCCACAGAATGAATTTCCTTAAACTGAAATTTGAAAAGAGACGATGATAAAATTATATAATGAGTAATTGATTTTATGTGAATATAGTAGCTATGGATACGTATATAATCTTTACAACCATGCTTTAATTACTGTAGATATGCAACAGACATGAACTGACATGAATGCACTTTCAGTCCACCTTGAGAGGATAAACAATGGATTCAGATGTTCTATGTTCAGAAGAATCTAGCAACTTTAATCCCTTAAAAAAGGAGACTACTTTGAATTTAATTGCAAAATTTGGGACTATATTCTTCTGGATATGAAATTAATATCATTATTATGAAAAACAAGTATCATTGAGTGCTTATACACTGAATTCAATTATTTTAAAGAATCAAGAAATATGGTTGTGTCCCTAGGAAATTTATAATCTGAGTAGACAGGCCTTCCATTTTTTTTTCCAGAAAACATTTATTGAACCTTACATGTATAATTTAAATATCCTTTCTTAGGAGAAAGTTATGGCATAAGCAAGATATAAGACGTGTGCATGAATATTATGAAACAAGTTTTTGAGTGATAAATTTTGTGTTTAGAGGTCACCTTCATAAAAACAAGTAAGGTTTAAGGGAAGGATTAGGAATTGGGTTCAAGGAAGGTGGGGAATTTTCATTTAGGAGATAAGACTTAAATTCACCTTTAGAAAGAAAAGAAGGAGACTGGAGAGTTGGCTTAACAGTTTAGAGGGCTTGCTGCTCTTGAAGAGGATCAGGAGTTTGGATCCCAGCATCCACATCAAAAATGCTTATGGAAGCTCTAGGGGACATGTGACATCTTCTGACCTCTGTGGACACCTGCACTCATATGCACACCCCCTATAGACACAAAATTAAGAATATAATGAATCTTTGAAAAGGAAATGAACGTAGGAAAGAAGGACTGGCAAGATGGCTCAGTGGTAAGAGCATATGCTGCCAAGCCCGACAACCCAAGTTGCAATTCCAAAATACACATGTTGGAAGGAGTGAATCAACTCCTACAAGTTTTCCTCTGACCTAAACACACACACACACACACACACACACACACACACACACACACACACACAAATAAATAGATAAAAGTAATCACACATACAAATAAAAAGGAACAGGAAAAAGAAAAGCAAGGAAAAGAGCATGGTGGCTTCTATGGTGAGGACGCATCTGAAGAGGACTTATAAGTTTATGATCTAACATAACAGAACTGATATACAATTCATAGTCATTTCTCAGAGACTTAAATGTTTATGTAAATATTTCTATGAATATAAAATTGTATAACTCTTATTCAAGTTACAAGAATTCTTAATCCAGTAAAATAATCTATGGTCCTTCAGAAATAATCCTGAATAATAAAAGGACGGCTGGAGGTGTCACTATCCCTGATTTCAGATTGTACCATAGGGCTGTCTTAATAAAAACAGCATGGTATTGGCACAAAAGCAGACACATTGATCAGTGTAAATGAATTGAAAACCTAGACATACATTGACACACCTATAGACCCCTGATTTTTGATTTAAAAAAATCCAGAAATATACAATGGAAAAAAAGAAAGCTTTTTCAACAAATGTTGCTAGTCTAACTGGATGTTGGCATATATAGAAGAATGCAAATAGGTTCATATCTGTCACCCAGCACAAAGCTCAAGTCCAAGAGGATCACAGACATCAACACAAAACCAGATACACTGAACCTAATAGAAAAGAAAGGATAGGCTTGGCTTGGTGACAATGTTGTTCTGAATGATTTTGGTAACCCAGAACAAGTAAATGAATCAGGTAGGAATCCTAGGACATTCTTTCATTTTAAATGACTTAAGCTTTTTAGATATTAAAGTGAATTCCATCCCCATCATTTCCTAAATGACGCTGTTTAGAGATATATAGGCTTATAATGTCAGGTGTGATCCGAATTGTCCCCCACTCTATTGTTCATGTACAAGATGTCTTCCCCAAATGTACTTAAGTTCCCTAAGGTCAGAAACTATAGTGTTAATGCAGAAGTACCACAAAACTGGCCGGGCGTTGGTGGCGCACGCCTTTAATCCCAGCACTTGGAGGCAGAGGCAGGCGGATCTCTGTGAGTTCGAGGCCAGCATGGGCTACCAAGTGAGCTCCAGGAAAGGCGCAAAGCTACACAGAGAAACCCTGTCTCGAAAAACCAAAAAAAAAAAAAAAAAAGGTACCACAGAACTATCAAACATGCGGTTTAGAAACGGTGTCAGGTCTAAAAAATGTCTAATATACTTTCGTTCCCATGCATACTTTATTTTTTTAATTAATTTATTTTGATTGTACATACTCCTTTTAAAAAGGCAATCTATTAGAAGTAACAGGAAACATCTTACTTTACTGGCTTTTCTAGAGAAACATTGACACTTAAGAAAGTATTTTGTTATAGGCTAGTAGGCAGAATATAAATGTTTATTTCAGTTATGTTCTTTGAAAAAAGCACATTAACTATGTTTGTTTGTTTACCTAATTAACTTAAAAATAAGTTTGAAAAACTTGAACCCAAGTTTGACCTTAAAATATGACCATTACTTAACAAAAGCTTCAAAAATTGTCTTTGGAAGGAATCTTAACTTATTTCTGCCTATCATTATTTTTGTTTAAAATTACTTATGAAACTAATTGATATTGAGACAGATTATTTAAAACCACAATGTGGCAAAACTGAATAATTTTTTTGTATCCTGTAGTCAAAGTCATTATAACCTTAGGTTAAATTTCAATACTCTATCTCATTGTCCTTTTATCTATACACAAAAAGATTAAATGTGAAATTGTGACTAAGTAAAAATATTTGACTATGTTAATATGATATAGTAAATATATTTTTCCTCCAAGTAATAGCAGTATGATATCTGGAGCTCAGTAAAATGGAGACTGAACAAATATTATAACTTTAAAATACAGAGAAATTGAGACTCCTAAGGTCAGTTCAATAGAGAAAAGATTATTTTTCTTCTTTCATTTTCATGCTTCTGAAGTCTTCTGTCCTGTACCACAGAGGGAAATGAAGTTTTCGTACATTTGTAATAAGCATTTGTTTTGAATATTTACAAATCAAAGTTTGTCGCTGATATTTCACTATACTACTCAATTTGTTCTTGCATAGCCAATGCTGGTTGTTTGGAAAGAGAGAAAGGGGGTAGTCTGGTTACTTTGATTTCACAGTCTTCATTCTGTGTGCTTAGTTTCATTTTTGTTGTTCAGGAGACGATTTTAGAACAAATCTTCCTGTCTTTGTCTTCAGTCCAAAATCTCACTGTTATCAACTGCTGAGGGTCATGGAAGGTTTCTTCCTGCACATTTATGCCTGTTTATATCTCACATTTAAAGACTTCTCCTGTGTTTACTACCACAAATACCATTGCCATTTATGTCCTTGCTCTTATATCATTTTGTTGTAATTTTTAGGCCACTTTTATAGGAATGCCTTTCCAGTAATTAAAACATCCATAATCATCACAGCACTATTTGTAGGTAGGCTTAGGAAGCACTCATTCATTAGGTTCAACGCCTTCTTTATAAGTACATCTTTGCATTCGCCACTTAATAGATGCTAAAAAGAACAGGAATTCAATGGTATATTATTTTGTGGTACTAATTAACTTGCCGAGTGACATTTACCTTTCTTCCCTCCTTGGATTATCCTTGAATCTGCCTTTCAATTTGCAACAAGAATGCCAGTTTTGAAATAACCATCTAAGCACAGAGAGATGTGTTTTACTGGCTTTAAAAATGACATGTGTGAGTTTTTGTGTGAATGCAGAAGCCCGAGGTCCATGCCAGATGTTTTCTTCTATCATTCTCCACTTTGTTTTCTGAGACAGAGTCTGTTACCGAACCTACCACTAGTTGTCTAAATTGGCTAATAAGAAAGCACCTGGGGTTCTCCTGTCCCTTCTTTCCAGTGCTGGGATTATGGGTGATCATTTCCATGTCTGGCCTTTTACATGAATATCAGTGAGCCAGCTCTCCAGTCCTTGGCTTTAGTCTGTCACCGACCCCATACATATGCAAGCAGATGTGAAGTTCGGTGAACTACATTAAGTACAGTGATGGGCTATGAAAAATACATCACACATAGGTCTTTGTCTTTAGACCTTATTAAAAAATGACAGATAAGATTAAACCTAGAGAAAGTGAAAGTGTTTTAGAGAATTCAGGCAATTAAAATTGAAACCTAAAAGGTTAGGAAAGGGGTGGAAGACCGTAAATATTGGATCATGGACCATTTCATGGAAGTTGTGATTTACTGAGCTTTGATGGATAGATAGGATTTGACCCATGGTGATGACAGTGGAGAAAGAAAGGCATGTGTTGCAGCATCAAAAATAGCAAGCAGTATTTTGGAAGTCTTTCTAGCTTGTCATCATATGAGGTAAGTATTTTATAGGTTTAATTCTGCTATCGTCTCCATTTTATTGATAGGGAACTGCAGTTCACAAAGCTTGAGTATGTGTGAAATGTTAGTAAAGGCAGTGGCATGGTATGAACCAAGATCTAGATGTAACAGCATGAACAAAGCATGTGACCTTAAAATACAGAATTATTATTTATGAGTAGTTTGTATTGGGTTTATGTTCAGCATAAGTGCAGTAGTTAAAAGGAATGACAAGTTTAATCAAAACCAGCCTCAGGGGCCATCAAATAGAGCCGGACATTCACCAGAAGTTTTTGAGCAGGAAATGGGAGAGTGGTTTTAAATAGGTTGAAAGTAGAGTTTTAAAAACATTGCTTGGCTTGGTAACCAGGTGCTGGATATTAAGGCAGTGACTGTATTAATCCATCATTCCTCTGTGAGGATTGTGAGGTGAATGCTGCCAATGTGGAGCTGAGTAAGAACAAAGGAACGACCATTGCTGTTGTGAAGGGAAGAACCTGGTTGACTCCCACTATGTGATCGCTCCCCTACCTTTAACTTAGCAGTTTAAATGATATACTGTTTTTTCTCAATATTGGAGCTAAGAATAGAATAGTATCATATCTTCTGCTTACATGTGGAATTCTATGCTGATTGTGCATCTTCGTGTACAGATTAATTTGTGTATATTTGATTTAACTCTCAAAGTAGCCTCCTGAGGTAGATAACAGTATCACATAGTTTAAAAATGAAGAAACTGGTGTGAAGGTATAAAGCCTCTTGTTCAGTGTTACTAATTGGTGAATCAAAGATTTACTTAATGTTTGTGTGATGCTGAAGCCCATTATAGAATGAAAGTTGTGAAACAGACCTGAATTTTACCTTAAACATACTGCATTCCACTAGGTTGGAATGTTGGTGTTGCCCTCCTCAGATCTTAGAATCTCCTCAATCACATATTGTCTGATTCTTTCATGAGTTGATTTAATATAGTTGATTTTTTTCCATCTGACACTAATAAGCCAGCTTGTCCTTGAATGATGCTAGCGTGCACTTACTAGCAGTACTCTGTGCCAGGCACAGATTTACCCATTTCACTTGCAATAATTATATTTAATTTTTTCAGCAACCTTACTAAGGTTATTATTTTATATAAGAAGAAACCGAGGCAGAGAATAATACAGATCCCAGGTCCAAACTTGGGATTTTAATTCACCAATTTGCCTTTGTAGCCTGAGTTTTTAACCACGAGACTGTGAGTCTTTTTGATAAACAAACGGTAGGTCTTCAAGTATTTTTACTTTTTTCGGTGAGTTTTTTTTCTTTAAAATCATATTTGCTTATGAATTAATAACGGGCAAATTTGTTTTCAGTTCCCCATAGCTATTACCTTAAATAGTTTCAGTGCAACTGGGCTGTGTGGAGAATGATCTATGCTGGTCATACTTTCTGTTTTAAATGAGTTTATTAAAAATGTAGCAAAGCAAAAGTGAAAGAATAAGGAACAGGCAGCAGATAGACATACAATCAGACCAGGGGCCTAAACAACATCCAGCAGAAATAATGGGGCTGTCCTGCTAAAGCAGTCAAGTGGAGTTCCTGATTGAGAGTCTTGGGCAGAGAGCTTTCTTTCCACAGATGAACTTCTAGCCACCATAGGCATATTACAGCGTGCATAGACAACAGGACTATCTGTTGGAAATGGTTTACTTAGGGATGTTTTCAAGGATGCAGTGTTATCATTTAAAATTAATATTTAAAAATACTGTTAGATGTTTGGCATGTTCCTTCCTCCTTGTTATAATGACCAGCCTGCCCTAAACAAGGAATTTCAGGACAAGGTCTAAACATGCTTAAGTCTGAGACATGGGGCCCAGTTCTGTTCTCAGACCATCTTCAATAAGAGCAAGCAATGTGACATTTTACTAATTTAATTTAAATGATAAAATCTCTTTCATATCGATGGTTTTACTTCTCGTGTTTCAGCTAGTGGTGGTCCAGAAAATATTAATAAAAATTTTCAGAAATAGAGACCATCTTTGTCTAACATTTATTATAGCATTTACTGTAATTATATTATTACTTATTGCTACTAGTTTCTTAGTATCCTGAACTCATATGTTCAACTTTCTGGAGGTATGTATGAATTAAAGAAGAGAAAAACAGCACACACATTTCTTGATACGAGTTGTGTTTCAGACATCCACTGAAGGCTTTGGAACAAGGTTATGTTTCAGTGATAGTTAAGAACATCAGAAAAAGTTATTCCAAGGATCATTTTTTAACAGTAAAAAAATTTAAATTTAATCATTTTCTTTTTCTCTTCTCAGCACTGGAATGGTGCTTTGTGAAATAAATCTACACATGAAAACATTGTGTATATGCATGATGCTTTGGAACCTTATTACATTGTTCCTTGTCGGAAGGTTTGTCTGAGACATTTGAAGGTTTCCTAAGGCTGTTTTCTTTCTGTTTCATGAATGACTCACTCTTTCTAGGTCATTTCATTCTATAAATGTCACAGAGGAAAAATAAAGACTAAGTATGTGTCTTCCATTTCACTGGGTTACAATCAATCTACTTTGTTATTGCTTGGTAACTTTGATTCAAAGGGAAATTGTTTTGCTTGACAACCCTGAGTTCATTCACTCAGGAGGGACAATCATTATAATTTATCTGTAGGTTTATTTATTCTAAAATTTCATTGTTCACTGACCACTAATAAAGATAACTCTAATTTGCTTAGTTATTAATTTAAGCTTGCCTTAAAGTAAGTCCACTTTTCCTTTTAAAACATTTATATTAACTTATTGCAGCTATTATTTTACATAAATAATGTATGATAATCCAATTTCAGAAAACAGTAAGGCAACAGATATATATTACTGTTAGGGAACACAAATAGGTAGCAAGAGTTTCAGAGATAAATTTAATAATTTTGTGTCAGGTCTCCAAAATGTTCACATTCCCTCCAGTACTGTTAAAAATATGTTTTATCCTTTGACCTAGTGAATATTTTATGGGAAATTATTTTAGGGAAGAAGAAAATATATAAAATAGTGTATAAAAGATGCTGATTGTGTTGTTATTTATAGGATTAAAAGTAAAATAGAGAGTTTTAAAATATAGTATCTCTTATTGATTCAGTACCATTTAGCCATTGAATATTGTATTATAGAAAATACTGACCTGGGGGAATATATAATAATATATTTTTTAGTAGAGAAGAATTTAATGTAGTTTTTAGTAAATATTAATTAAACATAAATAAATATTAGAAATAGTTATTTCTGTATACAAAATTTTTTATTGATTTCCTGTCTTTTTGATCTTTTAGTTTTCCAGTGTGAATAGCTGTGAAGTATAAAAATTCAGTCAAATGTAATGACAATATCACGTAGAAAATTGTAACATCTTTTATTTTCTTTATTGTTTGACATATCACACAGTTTTACTAAGAGAACTAGCAGAATGATGATGAAATTAGAAAAATTAAAATCTGTTAAAATCTTGAGTTAAAAAGACTTGAGTTATATTGCATTTTGTTGTTATAAGTATACTGAAATATTGCCATTTCATGTAAAGTGGTTTTTTTTTTTTTTTTTTTTTTAGGCACTAGCACTTTATATGAACTGATATCTATGCTCTAGTCCACCTGTCTCATCAGGAAGCAGTGATTATTTATTATAATATTTATCATTTTCATAAGAATGGTCAGTTTCTTCACATTAGGTATTTTTTCCAGATTTTTTGTTGCATACTATATATTTTTTGTGACTTATGCTTTCAAAACTAACCATATTCCATGTACACTAGAAAGTTAAGCTAGTTCCTCATCTTGCTTAGCTTGTAAAAATCACTTTGGACCAAACCATGATGATTAAGACAAAGATTGAGAAAAACTCCATTTTGTACTATGGTTTTTATCTGTCACCAAAGCTGACTTGAGAACTAATCTGTCAAAAGCAGTCTGGGTTAGCATTAGCTCAATATGAATGGAGAATGAAAACCTCAATCATATGCACATTAAGTGACATAGAAGACTCGTAAGATTAATTTTTAAAAGTAAAGGTAAACTAAAAGTAGGTTTTATTGTTTACCATGAAGCTAGAGCAGAAATACAAGTGAAGTATTAGAAAGCCCCAAATTTAAGGAATACTTGTCAGTGGAAAGAGAAGTATGCAAGAAACAAAGGTATTTGTTCAACTGTTATCAGAAATTATTTTCTTCTTTTCTAAGAAATGATGAAGTCTATAAGTTTTATATTTATAAAGTGAATATGAGGAGACCATATTTTACAATATATTGTTTGTATTTTTGGTGTACATTTTATGTAGTTGAGATTTAACTCTGTAAAACTGATATATTGTTTTTGACTATTTTATATTAATCAGATTTTTAATGCTGTGATAAAATACACTGGACAAACAACTTCAAAGGAGGAAAGATTTGGTTTGTAGTGCATTGAGTCCCTGCCCACTTGGCTCCGTTGACTCTGTGGCATGTGGTGAGAGAGAGCATAAGAGTACACGGGCGTGCAAAGGAAAGCTGTTTACCTCCTAGTGGCCAGGAAGCCAAGGGAGAAAGGAAGGTGTAGGGAACAAGATACAGTCATTAGGTCCTTTTCCTTAAGTTTCCATACCTCCTTTACATTAGCCTATCAAATTATTAACCAAATCATCGATGAGTTCAGGGCTCTGATGGTCCAATGATTCCCTGAAAACTCTGCCCTTAAACATTTCTGTCCTGGGGACTGAGCCTGCCATACTGGAGCCTTTGAGGAACATTTCATATTTAAACCATAATGACATCCTTTATGATCTCTTAATATTGTTTTTTCTTATCTGCTTGATTCATTTAAATTTATTATTGTGTGTGTTTGTATGCATGCATGTGTGTTAGTGAGCATGCCATGGTATGGTTGTAGCAGTCAGAGGTCAGCTTTTTGGAATAAATTTTCTCCTTCCAACATGGTGTGACTTCTGAGGTCTCCAGGATTCTGCAGAAACTACTTTTACCTGCTGAACCATCTCACTGGCCCTAAAAGTTTTTTATTTCTAATATTCACCAATTGCATGGCATTATATTTGGACCATATTTCAATTTAGTTATCTTTTAAAAAGCATTTTCTGTTTCTTCTTCCCAAATAAGGTAGCACTGAACTTGCATAAATCCTGATCTGCATTATTGCTTTTCTTGATTGTTCAGATTTTCTTTTTGCTGTGAAAGATACTTGAGAAAATAAGTGAAGGGGTGATGATTTTATTGATTTACATTTTTAAATTGGCACACAAAGTAATAGGTTTCATTACGACATTTAAATGCATTCGTGTTAGCAGAACTAGTTTCTGTTTGTGGCCTTTGCACTGTCTTCCATTGCTCCCCACGTCCTGTTTGCTGGCTCTCCTTTCCCTCCCTCAGAGTCCACAGAGTCTGTCTTTTTGCTTTCTGGTCACACGTTGGGAAGAAAAGACCAGTTCTAGCTCATAACTTCAGAGGTGTCAGCCTCTGTCAGCTAACCCCATGACTCTGGATCAGAAGCAATGCAGCAGAAACATCATGGTGCCCGAAACACGTGTTGGGTGCTGCTAATGTCATGGCTGTCAAGAAGCAAAAGGACAGATGGGAAGGAGTCAGCACAGGTTGCACCCGTTAAAGGAACCTCTAGTGAACTGCTTCCTCTAAGCAGTCTCCCTCCTAACAGTCCATTGGTGAACTTGTCACCTTCACCTCTAATCACAGTCACAACTAAGTAGTGACACCAGTTGGCTACCAGACTCTGAATGCATGAGTTTTGGGCAGAGGACAATACTTCAAACTGCAGTAGCTTCAGACAAAATCTCCAAATCAGAACTTAGACAGGATTGAATATTTTAAGGAATCTTTGCATTTTTTTTTTCCCATCTTACTGTGGCAGATAGGATTGATCCGTA
>CABHPH010089318.1:0-24501 GCA_902168325.1 Peromyscus nudipes
CACACACACACACACACACACACACACACCCCTAATAACAATTTCATCTAATGTTCTTCAAGAAGAATATTTAATAAAAAATAAAAATGTATGCCAACATGTAACCTATTTATTTTTAAGTTATTTTAAAATTGAGAATGTTTTAAATGTTTTAAACATATATCTAAGTTAAGAGTTCTACTACAGAAAATACTGGTAGATATAATGTACCTAAATGAGTTTTTTTGAGGTCCTCTATAAATTTTTGTTTGTTTGGTTTTTGTTTTTCAAAACAGGGTTTCTTTGTGTAGCCTTGACTATCCTGGAACTCACTCTGTGGACTAGGCTGGCCTCAAACTCACAGAGATCCACCTGCCTCTGCCTCCCGAGTGCAGGAAAGCACTCTGAGTTCTATCAGTATGAAAATCTGGTTCTCTGGCTAATGTCTAGAGAGACTGACATGCCCAAGGATGCAGATTTGGTGGCTAGGAGACCACTAGGAACTAGAGTAGGTGAGAAGAAAAAAGATTACTTGAGTTTTGGCTCCCGTCCTTCACTTGTATACTGCCAACAGATGAGCCCAATGAGGTCTTGCACCCTGGCACTGGCCATTGTCACCACGGTCATTGGCAGCAGTCTGTCCTGGCTTGAATGCAGGGGGAGGTAGACATCGATCTTCTTAGTTGCAGTTGTACCCACATGGCCCTGTGGAGGGAGCACATGCATGAGAAAGTAAAGCACACAGCTGTTGTCTTGCAGGCACTATGAGTCCCAGCACAACTCTGCTGGTCTGAGTCAACACAGCCATTTCCTACCCGACACAGACCTGCATAGACCTACTCAGAGCCTAGCCAGTCTCAAGGTGGACAAAGTCTGTTCAGGAAGGTGAACATACTCTAGAAGACAAGTACGAGCATGAGCAGAGCTAGTGCTTGGACAGACTGGGTTTGTTATCAAGTCTCTGCCCTTGGAGGACACACTAACAGACCCTGGCATTAGTTTGCCTTCCCTGGTATAGCCATGTCTCCCCTGGAGAGGTTGAAGAGGAGGCACTCACAATGGGACCAAGAGCTTGTCCTGTGTCTGAGACTTAGGGTACTAACTCCATTGGGCAGCGCACCTGTTTACTTAACTGCCACAGAAGTTCAAGGGTCCTTGATCTTCTGTTACTGCTCAACGCACATGACTCTAGGCACTCCTGATTCTTTCCACACACTCAGCTCTCTTTCTCTGAGTTCTCCTTTTTGCTCTCTGGAGCACTGGCACTAGTCAGCAACACATCCAAGCTGCTTTTTCAACATTCTTCTACTTCTATGCCTTAAGCAAAAGCTATGTCTGGGGGGCGTGCCTCCTCTGCCATTCTCTCCAGACAGGACTGCTTTGCTTTCCCCCTGTGTTCTCGCTCTTCCTAGCTCTCTTCTCTCCCCTCTGTACCTCCCAAGTTGCCCTGCTGCCCACAGCGGCTTCAAACTCATGATCCACATGCCTTGGCTGCAGTTACAAGCACATTCCACCATGTCCTGCTCTTCAGTCTTCTTTTTCATAATCCTCGAGGCGGGGGCCATGCAGGCAGTCCTTCCCCACTATTCCAAACTATTATCTCCTCTTTTCTTGAAAAAACAAAGACTCCTGTTCCATTAGTTCCAAACGACTCGACTATAGCTTCCTCTCCTGCTCTGTTCCACATGGCCCTGGGTCATCCCCTTTTCTCACCAGAGACTAGAGCTCGGCAGTCTTGGCTCACAGTCTTCCTTACTCACAAACATGTCCAGTACGTCATAAAAAGAAAAGAGCACAGGCAATTCAAGTTTATATTGGTGAGCTTTACTGCTCCCCATTCCCTCCTACCCCAAGTTACAACATCAGCCTCCTGGTTGCAGCAAGTGGTACCACCACCACAGCAGCTACTCATGTCCCAGATTCTTTCTCCTTCTACTGTCTTTCTACTCCACTAATAAGTTCTAGGACAACTACTGCAAAACTGTTTCAATGGAGAAGAATGGTCTTTTCTGCAAACAGCAGTGGGATGACCAAAGACCAACATGCAAAAGGATGAATTTGCATTTCTACCTCATAGCATATACAAAGATCCAAATGTAAGAGGTAAAAATATAAAACTCATAGTAGAAGTCTTCATGACTTTGAATTAGGCACTAATTTCTTTAAATGACAAAGTATAAGCAACAAAAAAAATCAGTTCATCAAAATTTTTGAAATGTGTTCCCCAAAGAATACTGTCAAGAACATGAAAAGGTGACCCACAGAAGGGGAAGAAGAGCTGCAATCCATTCATCCGGTAAGGGCCTACCATCTCGAACATGCTGAGAACTCGCACAACGCAACATAAAAGATAATCCAATTAAGATACTGGCAATGGATTTGAGCAGAAATTTCTCTGGAGGAGATATACAAGTAGTCAATAAATACATGAAAGGATGCTCCATGCCATCCATCATAATACAAGTCACAGCCACAGAGAATCTAATAAATAGCCCCGGTGTAAAGGTAGATACAAAACAATTCCATGTGTATGCACACACATGTACACACACACTTCCCCGAATGCATGCACACCAGTAGAGTGCTCCTGACTATATCCTGGTTTTGATTTGCAGAATGAAGGAGGGACTTGACCCTGAAAGCCAATCACATTACAATCCTGTTTGAATTTTTCTAGTGAGTGAATGACAATGAATAAAGTCCAAACTCTCACAGCACTGTCTGACAGGTCTGGTATCCACCCACTTCTCCATCATCACCCAATGCCAACTCCCCTTCCTGTCCATCAGGGTTTAGCTACCTTGGCCTGGAAGTGCTCCCGGGACGTATGTCTGAACACACATCTGTGCATATCTTATCTGCATCTCTCACTTCGAAGACCTCACTGTGCACAACTAACTACATCTAGAAGGCTGTGCTCCATCACTTGTCATCCTTTAATGTGTGCTCTTGGCTTCTGTTCCTTACATGTAAAATGATAATGGTAAGACTCTCGTGAGGACTGATGCTGGAGCTCACAGCTCCTTTGCTGCTGTTGCTATAGAGAGAAGTGCCTCTCAGTTACTCTCCCACAGGTACCCTGCTCATTTTCTTTGCACCTCTTAACAATTTAAGATGATGCCTTTATTTACGTTCATTTTTAGTACATGCTTTTCCCACCAGAGCAGTGACCCTGTCTCTTTGCTTTTTGCTCCATACACAATGCCTAGCACTGTGCTTGGCACCCTAAAGGCCCTCTAAAAGAAACTGTTCGTCAAGACATGCTGGCACTGTCTATAGTCACAGCTAATTGGTAGGAGGATCCTTAAGCCTAGGAATTTGAGGTCTGCCTGGCTGGCATAGTGGAACTTCATCCCCACTTACACTAAATGCCAAATGAACAAACAAAACACACTGAATGGCCCAAATGCCTATTCGAGGCACTCAATAAATCTTCATTTCTTTTCTCCCTCTTGCCCTTTTTTCATGGGTCTGTTTCCTGATCATAGGGAAACAGATTTAGCCAATCACATGGCTTCACTTTATAATTCTAGCATTCTAAGATAAAAAGAATCAGAACCTGAATAAGGAAAGTAAGATAAAGTTGGATTAAAAAACACTTTACATAAATGTTACTTCTCTTACAACCCAACAGTGAACATTAGATCAAGTGACTGTCCCTACGTCTAAAGGTATCAAGTGAGTAGTAACAAAGTCAATTCTCAACAATGTTCCCTGTCTTCTTCACAGGCGTGGCCTGTCTGTGTACACATGCATACTCCTGCATGCTTTTTAGTTTAGAAATAATAACTGCAATGGCTAAGTAAGGCTTCTCCAGCAAATATGCTGATATCAAGGCAGGCCAAGGGTGAACGAACAACACTGGAACTTTTCTGAAGGGTGTGATGGCTAGTCGTGACTGTCAACTTAACTACAGTGGGGACCTGAAGCTAAAGTCCAAACTGCTGACACACCTTTGAGGGACTTTTCTTTTTTCTTTGTTGGTTTTTCAAGACAGGGTTTTTCTGTGTAGCCCTGGCTGTTCTAGAACTAGCTGGAGTGCTGTGATTAAAGGCGTGTACTACCACAGCCTAGCTGAGGGATTCTTCCCCGTTGGATTCTGAGGTAGGGAGGTTCACCCTACATCTGGGCCCCTTCTTCTAGTGCAGCCCACACAGAAGGACGTGGAGGGTGGAAGCCTCGCTTTGGCCAGCCTGTCCTCACTCCTCCTGCCAAGTCTGTCCCTCTGTTGCTGAGCAGACTCCAAAGTCAACTGAAAACAAGCGGCTCTCCAGGAATCCTCCAGGCTCAGGGAGCAGACTGGCACTGCTGAGACATCCAGTCTCGTGGACTGAACAACTTTTCACCAGGAAAAAGCCACTGTTGAACTATCCTGACCACAGCCTGTAAACCAGTCAAATAAATCCCCCTTCCACAGACACAGACAGACAGACACACACACACATAGACACACAGACACAGACACACACACACACAGACACACACACACACAGACACACACACACACACAGAGACAGACAGACACACAGACACACACACAGACACACACACACCCCTTCCTTATAAGGCCTAGTCTATTGCTTTATTGTTCTTCCTTTGTACTCACTAAGCCTTCATGTCAGCCTACTGCCTTCCCTTGTTATCCTCACGTACCCCTCCTCCGCCTGCAGAACCACACCCAAGGGCCACAGGGCTGACATCTCAAGATACGGAGGCCCACTGGGGAAGACAGTGTGAATCTGCTTCCCAAACTGCAATGTGCTTCCTAAGTGCAGAGCAGCTTACTAGATGCCACACGGAAAAACTATGGTTCAGTCTGAGCCATCATAACTCCAAAGCCACTGTTCTGAATATCAACCCCTTCATCCCCTTAGTCAGTCCAAGTGCCACCAACCCCCACTCTCTGCGGCTCACCTTCTCTCTTTTGCTCTGTCCTCATGAACACAACAAAGGTTCCACCTGGAGCAGCCTCCTACAGAAGGATCTAGATCTAAGGGCTACTCCAGGACAGACAGGGACTGAGACCCCACCCCCACCCCCGGACCCTCTCTGCCCCAAACTGCAGGATAATCACTGAGTTAGGAAACCCAGCAGCTGTTAACCCTGCTCATTTCATATGAAATCAGAATAAACACTGAGATGCTTAGCAAATGAATGAAGTACTTCATCATTTTAATCTTCTAATTCCATTCTGGGAAAGTGCCTTGTACAAATCTTGAAATTACCTATTTTAATGAGGAGGCTCTTCGGAAAAAGCTCCAGGTGGTGGCAGTGAGCTTAACTAAGAGTCCCTGTGTTGCAAGATTTAGAGAAAATCATCTAAAACATAAAACAATCCATCAACATAATAGAATGTAATTAACTTATAAAAAAAATAAGGTGACCAAATGATTAAAAGTATTCATCACACATCAAGAAAGCAATATTCCAGAGACCTAACATCCAACTATTAAAAAGCAACTAGCAATAAACAAAGATCATGTCATACAGCAATTTATGTGCTCCAGTACAGGATTGGGGAGATGAAGCCATAATTAGAGCACAAGAGAGGGAGGGCTTCATGGCGAAAGGGTTCCGCTGTACCTTTCTCCTCTTTCATGCCTTCAACAAACAGCCACTGAAACCCATGCTGGGACCAGAAGGTCAGGTCTAATACACGAGGTGCTCAGCAGCCCTTCAGCAGTCTCCTGGCTCACAGTTGTGAGCACTCTAAGAAGGAAAAGATAAAAGCTGCTAAGAGAGCCCAGCAGTCACCCTGGGAGGGCCTGGTAGAGGCGCCTTAGGAAACTTTTCAGTCATGCTCCCCCAGAAAGCACAACACGGATGGGGCAGAGGTTCCTTCTGAGACATGGGGATTCTATGAGTGACTTTTTGCTTTGTGTTTTCTAAAGTGAACACTATGTTTACAATTAGAAACAAAATACTCTAATTATAAACAACAACATCAAAAAGGAGATAAAGATAGCAAGAATAACTACTACTCAAGGCTTAATTAATGACATTAGGTATGAGAACAAAGTTCCATGTTGGAAATGCTGCCCCATGTTAAGGCCTTAAGTAAATACTTACTAGGAACATACCATGTGGGCTAGGACTATAGCTCTACCGTAGCACTTCCCTACGTAGCAAGGCCCAGGGTTAAATAATTTTTATTAAAGAAAAATAATAAGCAATGAATCCAGCTGGTGAGATGCCTCAGCAGGTAAAGGCACTTGCTGCCAAATTGGATGACCTGGGACCAACCTAGTATAAGAGCAGAATGAGGACCCATTGTGGCACAAGCAAATTCACACACATATAAACAATTAAGTTCTAAATCTGTATCTTAATTTTGTTTTTTATAATGTCAACAAATGTGAAGCTGATCCATGCTCTCCAGAACTGCCCTAAGCAAGGGAAAGCAGGCAAAGCCTGAGATGCAGATCTGAGGCAACAGAAGAGCACTTCCTCAGCACAAGGGCAGCCTGCAGGAGGCAATCCGCACAGGGCTGACACAAGTCCAGACCTCGGGCCTCCCAACCCGAGGGCTCTGAAAATGTTGGGGAGAGCTCTGAAAATGCTGGCGAAACTTCACATTCAGCCAGCGTTCTCCACCATCAGCTCTCCCATCATCTGTGTACCCACAAGGTTTTCCTACCTACTGGGAAACTGCATCACACAGGCTAGGAACTGCCATAACTCTTTCTTGGCCCAAATGTCTCTCAAGCCCTGCTCTTCCTTCTTCCCTCATGGCTCTGGCCCAGATGAAAACTGCATCATCTCTTGGCCATACCAGAACAGCAGCATTCCAACTGTCTTACCTCAGGAAGCCCCCACCCTCCACAGCCCTACCTCCTTCCTGCCAACAATGAGAAAATTTCCCTCAAACCACAGCTCACACCAGTCAGAAACACTGTAACTCTCCATCCCTGCCTCTGCATGGCAGCTAACAGCCTGATCAACCAGGCCCAGGGCCTCACTGCTACAACACACAGCAACGATGCAGGGTAGAGCTGGACCCAGGTCTGCAGCAGACACCTCTCAAAACCTCCACTTCCTCACTGGAATCCATCTCATATACATCACACCCACACACAATCACTGACCAAGGAATGGAGGCTTTCCTCTGCCCTTCAACTCAATCGTCTCTTTCAAGAAAGGGAAGTCCAAAATAACCGCCTTTCCTCTGCTTCCTAGAAATTCGATCATCACAACCTTATAGTTTACTGTTCTCTGTATCTACCTCTGCCTTCTTCTTCACTAGCTCAAGTGCCAACTACAGAAAGGGAACAACTTCTGTATGCCCCTCAGGCCTGAAGGACGGTAGAGGTTCAGGGTTAGCCTGCCCAGCTGCACACACTCCTCACGTCTCACTCTTCTTTCTTAGCCCACATAAACGGACTGCTCCTGCTCCTCCAGACCACTCTCTTCTCTGAAATGTCTCCTCACATAACACAGGACCTGACATACAGCCGCTGAGGGATAATGACTGAAAACACGTCATTACACTGGAGTTTACAGAGCTGAGCATTTTAAACATCCCACTATTGTAAGCTGTATTCTCTCAAGCATTCTTTGATATAAATACGTACATATTCCAGGTGTACATTACTGGGTCAAGGGATATGAGTCTTTGTACCTTATGATACATTGAAAAAGCTCATTCTTTTGAAACCATTTTCAGCCTATCAAGAGAATATCAACATTATGAACCAATTCCATCTAATTAATAATCTAAGTAATAACTAGATTTTCCAATCTAAAACATAAAGCTTAAAAATAATTTGTCACATGGAATGCAAATAATACTAACTAAAATGTACAACACTGAACATAATGATGGATTAGTCCCTTCATACCATATCTTTGCCCATTTGTCTCATTAACTAAAATAAAATATAACCTAAGTATCTAACCTATATATCCATTGCCAATCATAAAACTAATTTCAAGATTTACACTTTATAATTTTTAAAATACAAAAAGCAGAAAGAACAATAGATGCTTCTCAGTTTCAAATAATATTTTATTTTATTTTATTTCCCCCTCCCCCCCCCCCGAAACAGGGTTTCTTTGTGTAGCTTTGCGCCTTTCCTGGAACTCACTCTGTAGCCCAGGCTGGCCTCGAACTCATCACCTGCCTCTGCCTCCCGAGTGCTGGGATTAAAGGCAAGTGCCACTGCTGCCACCGCCCGCCCCCGCCACCGCCGCCGCCGCCGCCGCCCCCGCCGCCACCACCCCCACCACCCCCCCCCCCCGCCCAAAAAATTTTTTTTTTTTTTTTTTGCTTTTGATTTTTTTTTTAACTCTTAACTAGACAGAAAGTACGTACATCATTTCTAAAGTTTAGAGCTTATAGTCAGCACCCACAACAGCTCTTCCACAGCTCCTTCAGAGAAACCCCTCTCCCACTGATTCCACTCTCACCCTGCACGATCCCTTCCCCCCAGATGCAGAGCCCCAGACATCCCAGGCTGCTCTGCTCCTCTGCTAGCTGCCTTTGGAGGTAGGGGCTTTCTTTCTCCCCGAACCTGCCTCAAACTCTTAGCAGCTTTCACAGGTCATGCATTTTCTGGGGAGGAATTTGTCCCTTCTATTTCTTCAGATGTTGGTGTGGGTTTATCTATTGCCTGAGTTTTCATGGGTGTGTTTACCTTCTTTAGGTTGGATTTTTCCTTCTAGTGCTTTCTGTAAGGCTGGGTTTGTGGATAGGTATTGATTAAATCTGGTTTTATCATGGAATATTTTGTTTACTCCACCTATGGTGATTGAGAGTTTTGCTGGGTCTAGGTTGGCATCCGTGGTCTCTTAGTGTCTGCATAACATTTGTCCAGGACCTTCTAGCTTTCATAGTCTCTATTGAGAAGTCTGGTGTTATTCTGATAGGTTTGCCTTTATATGTTACTTGGTCTTTCTCCTTTGCAGCTCTTAATATTTTTTCTTTGATCTGTATGTTTAATGTTTTGATTATTATGTGGCGAGAGGACTTTCTTTTTGGGTCCAGCCTATTTGGTGTTCTGTAAGCTTCTTGTATCTTCATAGGTATTTCTTTCTTTAGGTTAGGAAAGTTTTCTTCTATGATTTTGTTGAATATATTTTCTGTGCCTTTGAGTTGGTATTCTTCTCCTTCTTCTATCCCTATTATTCTTAGGTTTGGTCTTTTCATGGTGTCCCAGATTTTTTGGATGTTTTGTGTTACGACTTTTTTTTATCTTTAGTGTTTTCTTTGACCGACGAATCTATTTTCTCTATTGTGTCTTCAGTGTTAGAGATTCTCTGTTCCATCTCTTGTATTTGGTTGGTTATGCTTGTTTCTGTAGTTCCTGTTCGTTTAGTCAGGGTTTCTATTTCCAGCATTCCCTCAGCTTGTGTTTTCTTTGTTGTCTCAATTTCTTTTTTCAGATCTTGGAATGTTTCTTTCATCTGTTTAATTATTTTTTTCTTGACTTTCTTTGCTTTCTTCCAATTTTTTGTTTGTTTTTTCTTCCATTTCTTTAAGGGAATTTTTTATTTCCTTTTTAAGGAAGTTTTTCATTTCCTCTTTAATGGAGTTTTTCATTTCCTCTTTAAGAGAATTTTTTATTTCCTCTTTAATAGAGTTTTTCATTTCCTCTTTAAGGGAATTTTTTATTCCCTCTTTAATGGAGTTTTTCATTTCCTCTTTAAGGGAATTTTTTATTCCTTCTTTAATGGAGTTTTTCATTTCCTCTTTAAGGGAATTTTTTTATTTCCTCTTTAATGAAAATTTTCGTTTCCTCTTTGAAGAAATTTTTTATTTCCTCTTTAAGGGTATTTTTTATTTCTTCTTTAAGTCATTTTTAGGATTGATTTCTTCTGTTTCTTCTGCCTTGGTATGTTCAGGACTTGCAATTGTAGGGTCGGTAGGTTCTGGTGTTGTCATATAGGTCTTTATGTTGTTGCCTGTACTTTTCCGTTGGCGTCTACTCATCTCTTTCTCTGCTCAGTGCAGATGGTGTAAGACCCTAACCCTTCAGGCTTACACCTCCAAGCCTCAGAAATGAGAAACTTCAGGCACCAGGAAATGAGAAACTAAAAATCTGGTTCCCTGGGCAAGCTGACCACCCCTGTTCTCAGTCGGTGAGGTGTATACTTACGATTCTGGTGATCTGGTTCGGTGGTTGGGTGATCTTGATAAGTTTTTTTGAGAGCTTCTTGAAATACAGGATCCAAAGACACCTCTTACTCCGTGGCTTGCTGTATAGCTGGGTGGCTGGCCCCTGATGTCCTCCTCCTTCTCTGGCTCCTCGATCCTTCAGGTTCCGGCGAGCACCGCGGCGTCCTCCCTCGTTGCCTCTGTAGCCACAGCTGCACTGATTCCTGCCTCGGAGCCCAGGTCCCGCAGGGCACGCCTGCCCCGCGCTGCGCTCTCCACTAGTTCCCAATTGAAAAGCAATCAGCAAGGTGATTAACATCCACTGTGCGGGTTCGGGCGTCCCTGGACCTTGTAGCTCGCTCCTCTTCTTGCGTTCACCCAGCTCTGTTGCGCCCCAAAGGGTCACCCGGGGAGTCCTGGCCGCTGCTCCTTCCCTGTGCTCGCTACGACCACGCAGACCACGCAGCTCATACCGCGCCTCTAACCCGAGCACCTGGCGATCCGCTCACCCGCAGGCCTGGGAAGACCGCGTGGGAAGGATTGATCCAAACCGCGGATTCCCGGGGAAGGCAGAGAAACTTTGATGCTCTAGCCAGCTTTTCTTAACTTAAATTGATCCATCTATCTTTTGTCTCTGAATTTTTATCTTTCTCTTTTTCTGTATACCTTTTTTGACGTCTTTCTTTGTGGGCCTGTTCCTCTTATTTCCACATCAGTTCATCATCCAATTTTGCTCTCACTCACGGCCCACCGGCGGCAGCCGCCATCTTCCTTTCTCTCTCAAATAATCTTTTTAAAAAAGAATTTTATGTTAAACTAGGTGTGGTACACACCTTTAATCCCAGCGCTCAGGAGGCAGAGGCAGGCAGATATCTCCAAATTCAAGGCCAGCCCGGTCTACATAGAGAAAACCTGTCTCAAAAACAAAAAACAAACAAACAAACAAAAACCCCAAAACAAAAAGAAAACAACACCAAAACTCTATATTTATGTGTATGTATGTCTGTGCATCACATGTGTGCCTGGTGCCTGAGGTGGCTTTGGATCCCCTCAAATTGGAGCTACAGACAATTGTGAGCCACCATGTGGGTACTTGGAATCAAACCTAGGTCCTCTGGGAGAGTAGTCAGTGCTCTTAACTGCTCAGCCATCTAAGCCTACCCCCACCCCAACACACACACATACTTTCTGAGAGAGGGTTTCACTGGCCTCAAACATGTGATCTTCCTACCTTTGCTTCCTGCATGCTGCTGGGATTACAAACTTGTGCTACATAGCATGCTTAAAATAATCTTCAATTAGGAGCTACCCACATCAAGTGAGTCAACTGAACTAAGACTTAAGAACACAAGACTCAGTTAGCAGGGCTACTTAACATCAACGTTTCCAATAATAAATTGAATAACAGATCTCCAAACTGTTGCTAAGTGTTCAATTTCTCTGCCAAGGGAAGGAAAGAGAAAGGACAGACAGCTTGGCTTCTGCAATTAAAGAGACAAAAAACAGGCAACATTATTCCATTAGTCACAACTGCACAAGCAGATCATTATACGTAATTTTAATGCAGAACTAAATGTATCAGTGTATCCAGACAACGTAATAATGCAAATTGATAAAAGGGTTATTTGTAGCCTTTGAAAGGAAACATTCTGTTTAAGAAATGGCTGCTGTGCCATTCTACTGACACCTTTCTCCTTAACCTCCTCAACAGACACAGAAAGGACCTGTGTTTTATAGGTGCCAGGTGAGATCTGGTACACTCAAATGCTCACTTCCCTGGGGATATTTAATGGCTTCCATTTGAAAAGAAGTAATATTTTCAAACAAAATCCAGCATAAGCTAGATTATCTAATTATGAGAAATAAAGAGGTTCTATATAATGGAGGAAAAACTCCTAAACACCACAATTTTATGGGCTTAGAAAATGATCTCACTTTTTTTACATTCAAAATAGCAGCAATGAATATGAATAGATTTTGTATAAAATTCTATGACAAATCCATTCAGAGCTATGGAGTTGGCTTTGTACTGCTATCTTAACCCTCAATAAATCTGGACTGCTTAAAGGCTATTAAATTAACATTTCCCTGATCTGGCACCTGTAGTCAAGTTAATTTGTCAAAAACATTTCTACAGTTTGTCACTGGACACTGTATTTTCTGACAAGCTTAAAATAAAATTGACAAAATCTCATTAATTCCCTCAGAATCACCAACCTTGGTTCCATTAAGCTTTTATTATCAAGAACGTCAACCGTCACTCCTTCTTTAACAAGGTCAAGTTCTGATCTGGTGTCTCTCGGATCTTTGCCATCATAAAGGAAGCGAGGCGGGAGCACAGTGTACAGTGTTACTGCAAACAGCACAGGTTCTAACTCACATCTGCACACAGTGCCACTACAGTCTGGCCTTCAGCAACTTAAGCTTTTTGAGTCAGGATTTCCTCATCCACAAAGCATGAGGACCTGAGTTTGGATCTTCAGAACCCATGTAACGTGTTAGGCACTGGGCCAGGCTTGGTGGCATACAGTTTTAATCCCAGCACTTGGGAGACAGAAGTAGGCAGATCTCTGTGAGTTCAAGGCCAGTCTGGTCCACAAGCAAGCTCCAGGTCAGCCAAAGCTATATAGTGAGACCCTGTCTGAAATAACGACAGAATTTGAACATAGTGGCGTAGTGCAGTATGGTCAACTAATTTAGCCATCAGTGAGTTCCAGGTACAGTGAGAGCCTGGCTCAAGAAAATAAGTAAATAAAATGAAAAGCAACAGAGGAAAGGACCAGAGTCAACCTCTCACCTCCACATACATGCACAAGAACACACAATGCATACATACACACACATAGAAAAAAAAAAAGCATGAACAATAACAGTCCTAATGGGGTTATAGAGACAGCGTGATAAGATTGCACTCAGAAGCACTCACTTCTCACTTCTCTGTCTGATCTACAGTAAAGGCTCATGAAATGCTCATTGTCCACTATGTTTGCTATATGTTTTCCTACTTTACAATCACAGACCTAAAAGCTTTTATTGACATTACAGACTTGGAGCTCTTAGATACCTTCTGGGTACCCTCCTTTAAAACACCCTCAGAACACAGTGTCCCACATGTTTCTGTGGGACAGCCTCCCCTGAAGACCTACACTGATGTGGTCCTCCCACCTGCTGAAGCAAACCTTCTATTGGATAAAATCTTCCTGCAGAGCTTGCCCACTGATCTCAGTTCTAGCCTAATGGCATCTGGACCAGCCTACTGCTGCTTTACATACAGCCTCCCCTTTAAACACTCATGACCAAAACTCCAAACACAAAACCAAACCAAACAAAAATCCAGTGCCACCCGGGCTACTCAGTACTGTGGAGTACACCAGACTGCAACCTTTTCAGGAGGACAAGATAGCACAGGAAAACAGAACATTAGAGCAAATGTCAATCTACAGTCCTAGGATGGGACTGTACATGTAGATGAGAACCAGGAAAAGAAGTTGTTGCTCTCAGGAAAAATATTCTCTATTTAAAATATTTTGATGCCCTGATCTTTCTGGAAAAAAAAAAGTCTAACACTACTGTTTTAAAAACAGTGAGTTGTCCTATGTGGTTTGAGCAATAAACTTAAATAATTTTTGAGGTTAGCAAACGATTCAGTGGACAGGTGTTTGCTGCATCAGCCTGACAACCTGGGTTTGATCCTGGGAACCATGTTTGCAAGAGAAAACTGATTCCTGAAAGTTGCCCCCTGACCTCCCTCCATACACATGCTGTGGCACCTACAAGCTCCCCAGCAACACACACATAGCAATAATACCTCCCCCGACCCCCCCCCAGACAAGGTCTTACTATGTAGGCCTAGCTAGCCTGGATAGCTTCGCAGAGCAGCTGGCCTCAAACTCACAGAGATCCACCTGCCTCTGCCTCCAAGTGCTGGGATTAAAGGCTTGCACCACCAAGCCCAGCCAATAAATCAAAAATTTAAAAATATATATCAACTGGAAAAATAGCAGTCACTCATGTTCAAATATAAGTTTAACATTTTAAGAATGGGGGAAACATGAGGGAAAAACTGAAAGTGTTCTCAGACTGGAACAGGAACAGCAGTCATCATTCCCAAGCTTAATGAAGAACACACTTCCTGATACCATCAATGTCTACCACATGGAATCATCATGATGGTGTGCTAGGCCCCTCAGTACAGAGGCCAAAAGACTGGTCTGGACTTTGAACTGTGCAACTATGAGCAAGTCTCTAACCTCTCTGAAAGTCAAATTTCCTCAGCTATGAAACACAGATGAGAATATCTATTTCAAAATAATAGCAGTCTCTGCCAGGCCTTTGTGAGGCTGGGGTGCAGCTCTGTGCAGAGGCCCTAGGTTGGTGCTTGGTATCTTTCCTGCAAGAGTCTGCTCCTATGACTGTTGCAGTTGGTGACCCTTCTTACTGTGGTCTAAGTTGCTGCTAAGGCCAGGCAGGTTTCTGGAAAAAGCATCTCTCTGAGCAAAGGGAGGCACAGGCAACAGAAAAAGGTTGCAGAAAAAAAGCCAGTGTTCTCTTCTTACCTGACCTGGAGATGGTTACACAATGTCCTAGCATGTGTGCTCACAGGTACAATCCAGCCACCTTAAAGCCATCTTTACAGCATGGAAAGTGTCCATTTTGAATTTTCATAGCCATTGTGGGATTCTTTGATCATTAAATGCTACACAGCACTTTGCATTTAATTACACAAACAATGGCTTCCATAACGATGATAATATCAGGGAAAGGTGATTTGCATGAACTAAGCCCTATCACCTAGCACAAGTTTAGAGACCTCTTTATTATTATAATCATTTATATAATAAAATCAATATGCTTTAAAAGTAAAAATAGTTTTTTTATGACCATAAAGAAGAGTTACATGTATTAAACTCTATCAATTTTCACAGTATAATGAGTCTTTTTAAGATTTAATACCAACTTTCAACATTAAAACTTAACGGAGAATGCATGCTTGGTTCCATTACTAGATGGCAGAGCTCTGGCAAAGGTTACAACTGGCCATCACCACAATCCCAACAACAGGGAAACTTTGGCACAACCCTCCCAATTACCCCATGGACAACTGAATTTCAGAGACAGTGAAGCATTTCAGAGCAGAGCCAGAAAAATAGTGAAAGAAATAATCTAGACACATATTTTGTAGCGTTTCAGTTGATTAAACATTGTAAAATTCTTAAACGTAAATATTCACTTTAAAATTATATCATTTCCTTGACTAAACTGGTCTTTAAGACCCACAAATTTCTATGCAGTGCTAGGCTCCTTTATCACTCTAAGACTTGATGTTCTTCATTGATAGAATTCAAACATTTCACTGAATCATTATTTAGTAAGTCCTAAAAACTTTAAAAATGAATCTTTCAAGCACACACAGCTTACCTGAAGTTGGGCTATAATTAGACAACCCTGGCATAAACGGGCTTACTACTTTATTTGCTCAATCAGTGTATGTCTCTTCAGTAATTATAATTAATTCAAGTCCCTGACGCACCTCCTAGCAAACAATGTAAAAACATCAGACAAAATGGAAATAAATAGCCTTCCATTTCTCCAATTGTGACATTTACTTTCATCCTCAAAATGCACATGTGAGATCTGGGGGTGGGGTTTTTCTGTGCAAGAAAGTCACACAAAGAGCCTACAATTCAGCGACTAAGAAGAAAACACTCTGCTTTCCACAGGAAAATACAAACCTAAGTGGTCAACTGAAGACTTTCATTTAACAGTTTATAAATGCCCAGAAACAGAACAGCAGGAAAAAGAGAAACCAAATCATTATACGTAGCTAGAATGCACTGACAATCACTTGGAGTTACACACAAAATTTATAAACACAAAGCAGTACCCAAAACTCTACCAAGTCTTCACCAGTCCCCAAGAGGGAAAAAATTTATGTTTAAAAAAGAGGGGAGAGTAGGGTCCATGAGTGCTGAGGACAGTCAGTACTGAGCACTGAAAGACAACCCAGAGTGTTGGTGCGTAACTATAATCTCAGCACTCCAGAGGCAGAGGCAGGAGGATCACTCCAAGTTTGAGGCTAGCCTGGCTTTCACAATGAGGTCTAGGCCTGCCTAGGCTACACAGTGAGACCCTGCCTCTACAAAACAAAACAAAAAATGAATAATAGGAAGTGCTGTTTGCTTGACACCCTGTGAAATCAGGAAATGCACAGTGCTGCACAACACAAGTTGAGCCAATCACTAGGCTGCCAGTAAAGACACAGATCTTACTGTATACAGATCTTTGTGCTCCCATTTAGCTCTCTGCCACTGCTTGTCGCCATTAGTTGGGCATCTAGCCAGAGTCTCGTATTTGCCACACATGATTTCATTAGTTCACCCCAAAGTCCGATGAAGATCGTCTTGGAGCTGTGGAATATCATCACGTAGGCTGCTCCAAATTCCTTTTGAGACAGAAAGCATTAAGCTCTCCTCACAGGCAAAACCCCTATCCCTGGGTGAATTTCACACCTGAAGCCCAGAGTATCTAGCAAAGGGTACAAATTCTACAGCCACAACTTCAAACTCGGGATCACCACTGGAAAGGGAGGAAGAGGGACAGGGGAAGGGCTGCCCCAGTTATTCAGGGAGTGGAGAGGCTTCCGGTCTCCCTGTTATTGGGCACACAGTGGAGCTTGGTAATTCTGTTTCTGGGGTTAAAATGCAAAGAACATTCAGCTCCTTCAAAAGTTGGCAGCACATTCTCTTCGGTTTTCACATGTAGTAGTCAACACTCACTCACAGGCCGCGGGGATAGCTACTCTTAGACGAAGAGATAAATCTGTAATTGTGAGGTCTTTCTGTTGTTAAGTCTCGCTACCCTAGTGGCAGTACCCCAGTGTGCTCTCACCCAGGGAGGAAAATAACAATTTGGCCCCTGGAGGGAAGACCAGCAGCATATGGCATCAACCTCCCTCTGGCTAGGGGCTTAAGGAGGCCACAGTACTTCTCAGGTTGCAATCCTCTGCAGAAAGGGGCAGCCCAGACTTGCTGGCTTACAGAAACTGAAGAGAGAGTCGCTGGTGCACCTGGGTCCCTAGGGTGTCTATCTTAACCCCCTGGCATTATTTCTTCATGTTCATACTGAGGCTCAGTCAGTTTGATCTCCTTTGAGGTCCTAACTAAACCAGATGCAGGCAGAGTCGGGATTTTTATCTTATTAAAATAGATATGGCTAATTTGTCTTTTCAAATTCATTTTAAATGAAATTGGATTTCCTCGGAAGGCTGCTGGGTCAGTTCCCCTGCTGGAAGGCAGGACAAAGGTTAATTGCACACCCTTCACCAGCTCTTCTGCTCTCCTGGGCAGACTCTGATAACCTGCCCCAGAGGTGGGGAAGGCTTTGGTTTATTGGACAATAATGCTGCCATTAGAACCATTTACCATTATGCCAGGAAACGTTTTCTTACAAAACAAACAAAGAAAACCCCAAGATATGATTGCAATAACAAGAAAGAAATGTAATGGTGCTACCAAACTTAGGGCTAGTTCTTTTAAAACACAAAACCAAAGACACCTGAACTCTTTAGTTCCTTAAAAGGTCCCAAATGATGCAAACGTGCACACCCTTCTAGAGTAAACTGTTCACTGGTTTCAATGGAAAATTCTACTAATGCTTTCACTTAATTTATCTCATTTTAGACTGTCTACATTCATGAAAATTTAACCCAGTAACTTCCTGCTATACAAAGCATAACAAAGTATGAATACTTAAATACAATGTAAATAAAGCACTTTATCAATTATATTTCTGTATTCTAAATTAGTGACTTCACTTAGCATGTCTGCCTTGCACAGCACCACACTATTTTTCAATTAAAAGTCCAGATGTTTCAAAGGCTCCAGTAGGCAACAGCGGTTATGAGAAATGCTTTCTCTGCATTGTAATCATCACCACCACATCAGCTCCAGGCTGCATTAACATACTCATGTTTTATTCCAGCTCCCCTTCTCACAGAGCAGGGAATTATGCAACACAGCAGAGAAGCAGAGGCCTAAGAGGTGGACAGTCAGTTTCCTCTACAAACATCCCCGAGCTGCACATTCTCACACACTGGAGGATTTTCTGGAGCAGATCTCACTGTAGGTAAACTTGCTTCTCAGCAGGAACGACGATCACTTTGATTTTTCCTCCCTGGTGCTGGGGACTGAGCCCATGGCCCTGACATACTGCACAGCATTCTAACACAGACTGCTTCAATCATGAGTGTGTGTGAATAAAGAATGAAGCACCACAGACACCAAACTTAGTTCAAATACTAGTTAATGTGTTATGTATGTGCTTGTGTCTAGCTGATACTAAAAATCAACTAGAACTTTGAGTATATAAAAGGCACCCATTGCTTGTTACCATTAAAGCCATTTATTCTCTTTTTTAATGTCAGTGTCATCTCTTGAACAATTCAGTTTTTATCTTACTATGCAAAACTGACAATTCATCTGAGCTGAGACCGAACAAGTACAACCATTACCCTTGCTCCCATTCAACAGAAAACAGTAACATAGCTGAACAGAATGAAGTTCTGTCGGCTGCAAGAAAAATGCTTCTGCATTTAATATGTCATTAATTAAATGCCCCTTTACCCACAAATAAAAGCAAAAGACCTATATTATAAGAGATATTCCTATGCTTGGTAAACAGAGTAATTTGTAGAACATTATAGGTCCTCATTATTAAGAGAAACATTAAAAAATTAACTCCAATTCTAATTTTTGAGTGATTTTACAAAGTTCTTTCATTTGGAATATTCCAGGAGGTGCTGTTCTAATGCAGATGCTATTCAAAAGATAAATGCCTTTAGAAATGTTTCCACCTCAGAAGGGTCATCCTGGCAGGTTCCATCTCAGCATCTGCAAACAGACAGCTTCTGCTCCTTCCTGAAGGAATCTTAGGTGGAACATTTTTAATACATCACTATGTCACTTTTTAATGTGCCTCAATCTATTAACCACATGGCAAACTAACAGGGATTTTTAAAATATGGGTTTTATGGCTTTGTGCTGGTGATTAATTAAATAAATAGCCACCATTTCACAAATCATCCCACTAATTAGTCTAAAACAGACACTTTGCATTCACTGGTACTCCTGCCATCTGAAGCTCACAGAAGGGCAGGAGCTGTGCAGCACGGCCACGTCTCTGCACTTTGGCGCCCACTGTTGCGGCTCATGGCTGGCATCCCACCCTGCCACCCAGAGGCAGAGGTGCCATCTTTGCAGGTGCTGTAGTCAGCTGGAATTTGGCTCCAGCTGCTCAGGAAAGATGTTCCCCGTAATTACTCTCTTACCCTAAAGGAAACAATGGAACAACAAAGGACTTAGTGCAGCTTCCAGCTGCAAACACAGGGGCTTCACCAACAGGCTCAGGAGCAGGTGAGGGAGCTGACTGCTGGGTCAAGGCAGCTTTTCTTAGAACTCAAAATATGTTGTCATTATCTTGAATTCAGATATTAAGCAATTACTTCCAAATTCCTATTAAAGACCGAGGTCACTCTCATTTGAAACTGACTGGAATTCAACCATGGTTGTTTTAGTAGCATATTTTTAAAAGATAGTAATTCCTCTGAAAGCACATTAAATGGAGAAATACTTTTTAGTGCCAGAAGAAAAAAAAAAAATCAAACGAGAATCTATCGAGACTCTGATTTCCTTCAGGAAATACACTGAGTGGTTTCCAATCTTAAAATTCATTACAGACAGAGTGGTCTCCTTCACTAGGAGAAGCACACTACCTACCAAAAGGGCTGCCCTCCTCCTCAGCCTTAGCAACATTGCTAAAACCGAGAGGAGGAAGTGGGGATAGGAGAAAAGACCTGGGCCCTGAACCAAGGCAGACCCAGAAGAGATGTGCACCCTCTCTGGCCTCAGCTTCCTCCCCTGTACAGGATTCTGCATCTATCCTCAGTAATTCCACGAACGAAGACACAGTCACACACTCTTAGGTAGCGGACGCTAAAACCCGGCAGCCATGAGGAAACTCATGGGGCAGTGAAGACCGGGTGGAGGAAAGACCCAAGCCGACTGAGCCTGACACTGCACACACATGCTGTGCTTCCAACAGGAAGATACAACACAGACACACAGACACAAAGCAGAACAGAGAGCCCACCACCTGGAACAGAGGCGAGAGAAACGACAGTCTGCAGCTCTGTCTGAGCAGTCGGGAGGGCTTCTGAGACTCTCCACAGGACAGACTGGAAAGAAGTTGACTGGGCTTGGGAGTCAACAGACTTGCATTAGAATTCTGGAGTGACTACTTACTGTATAACCTATGGCAAGGCAAGTCTGCCTACCTTTCTAATCCTCAGTTTCTCCATTCATAAATGGTATGAATAATAGTGCACCTTCAGAGAAAAGGTGGGAAAAAAGAGAAAAGGGTAGATGCATTCTAGCAGGCAGCAGACATTCAACTGCTCCTAGATTATGAAGTTGAATCACACAAAACCGCTAGCATTCAATCATTTATGACCTATAAAGACTATAATTTCATAAGGCAATATTATAGTGACTGAGACAATAAATATTATGAGTGAGCTGGAGAAATGAGTGAAAATTCCCAGAAGCAGACTGAATCTCACTCCTACCAAGGGAAGATAGTCATGTACAAAGGTGTTCTTAAAAGCCTGTCTGACTCCAACAGAACAGCGGCTGATGTTTATTAAACACTGCTATGGGTCCTGCTACCCCACGAGTGACATACACAATGACTATGTCAAAGTCTCAAAATAGCTCAGTGAGGCAGAGTCACCCATTCTCCCTACTTTGCAAGGAAGCTTTTAGAAATGACGGAACTTGCCTGAGGTCACAGATGGTAAATTAGGTGGGGTGCAAGCCTGGAGCTATTTCATGGCCTCCCCACAATACAACACGACTTACTGTGTATTTAATAAAGCTGCATGAAGACAAACAGCAAAGGACTCAGACATCAATCTTTGGCCCTTGTGAGTGGCCGAGGTGTCAGTGGGCCCCAGGAAGAGCAAGGGTTTCAGAAGTACCTGCAGTGAGTGAGGGACATCACAAGGCAACATCCCACTGCAGCGGCTCATTCTAGCATACTGCTCCTCCCTGGCCACAGTGCTACTCAAGAAAAAGAAAAAGAAAAAGAAGGAGGAGGAGGAGGAGGAGAGACGGAAAAAGAAAAGAAAAAGAAAAAAGTTCCTAAGAAAAAGCCTGAAGTTTTCATCAAATAGCTGCTGTGCTCCCAAATGCTACAGGAAACCCTTTTGGCTATGGCAACGGCACCAAAGCTTCTTGTCTGTTTTTTCATTTGTCTATCTGTGTTTTCCTCTCTTACTTCCTGAATCCTTTGATGGTCAACAGAGAGGAAAAAGGCACTAACGGTGAGAAGCTAGGTGTGGTGGCATATGTTTAATCCAGCACTTGGGGGTTCAAGGCTAGCCTGTTCTACATAGTGAGTTCCAAGCCAGCCACAGATACATAGTGAAACCCTGTCCAAAACACAGGCAGTGAGAATTCAAGTCGTAGAAGACCCAAACACTGTGCTTTCAAAGCCAATGGAAAAGGGCTTCTTGGGCTGCCTCTGAGGCACCCAAAAACTCCCAAAGATAAGGAAGATGTCTGCCCAGCTGGAAAGCAGAGACACTGAATGCGACTATTCCTTCTGCTTTCCAGACAGCATAAAGCATCTGCAGTGCTGACACCTCACAGCCCCTGCTCTTCTGAAGACCTGCTCAGGGGTTTCCCTGGGGTTTCCTTCCCAACAATTGCAGCAGAGACTCTGGGAGGAGCCCAAACGAGCTGCTTTAACCTTCCCGTAAAATGATATTTCCATAGAGGATTAAGACAAACGTTTCAAATAAGCCAATTTCCTCTACTGAAAACCAAAGTGACAATAGCGGTGCCAAGAGAAGCACACAGAGACAATGATTAAGATGTACCTACCTCTCTTGTCTCCGGACAAGTGAAAAACAGACAGCAAAAGGTTAGACGGAGGCAGGCAATGTAAGCCCTCCTGTTCCCGATAAGATGCCCAACTCAGCAGTTACAGAGATCAGATTTTAACCCCTTGCAGCAAAGCATGTGGGAAAGCCTCAGCTTTGCTCCTAACCAATGCTTCCAGTGTGTATCTCTGCACCCTGTTAACTACATGTGTCCACTAGGAAACCATCAATGTCTCTTTTTCAATAGGGTACTTGTAGAACTCTAGTCACTTTTTGAACCAGAGAGAATGCAAATACTCACCTACCCTGTGGTTCCTGTGAAAGAGGGCAGGCATTGTTGGGCACAGAAAGAGGGAACCCTTTTTGACCCAAAGGAGCAGGGACACCATGCTCCTCAGCTACAGAGACAGCACTCCCGAACCAGCCAAAGCTGAAGAAAGTATCCTGAAAGAACATCACTCCCTGAAATCTCAGAGACATACAGCACCAGGCTTTGTCTAGATTACTTTGGACACTTTGCCCTCTGTCCACCATGCTGTTCATCCTTCTCTAGACACCCCCCAGCACCCTGCCCTCTGCCCACCGTGCTGTGCATTCTTTTGTTGTGTTGTCACAGAGACTTGAGGGTGATTATTTGCTGGATCCTGTGAGTCTTTCTAGCCAATCAGTAAACTAAGGGGTGGTCTTGGGGACTGAGAATAGATTTCATTTAACTTCAGCCATCTTCTGCACTGGCCTCCCCAGTGCTGGCGCATGGGCACATAATATGATCCAAGGTAACAAGGAGAGACTATCTGTGGGAACTAACATGTTCTCTCATCACAGCTAATGCTGCCATTTCCCACTATCAACTGTCTACATTTCCAGCAACAGAAACCAATATGGATTCCCCAGTACTGTATCATCTCTCAAGGAGGTCAATCAGTCATTTGGTGGCAAGTTGATGGTGCTGAATCCCATCTCCACTGATGGGCTTGGGCAGAGAGCCATATATATTCAAACACTGATTTAACTTTCTGACAGTAACGCTTCAACCAGCAACACTGTCTTGGTACTTCAAGATTACAGCCGACAGAATATTGTGTAACTCTGAAGACCAAGGAAAGAGTGGCAGTAGCATACAGCTGTGGATCCCCTTGACATATCACATGCCAAACTACCCAAAAGCTGGGCACCCAACAGAGTAACTGAACAACCCCTTGAAGATAAAGATGTGCCACTGACACCCCGTGATTCCAGGTGGCAACAGATAGGGCTAAAAATCAACAATTGCATATTACATCCCCAGGAGACAGAATAGTGGCTCTAGGAACTGAGAGAAAAGTAGAAATGGTTCCACTCACTATCACTCCCCATGACCCACTTGAGGCATCTGTGCTTCCTACACACTGGGGCCCTTCTGATGGCAGGAGCCTGATTCCCAAGGGGATAGATGATAGGCTTCCATCAGGACACAGCAAGAACTCCAATAAATGTTAAAGCAACTGCAACTGCCCAAGCTCTTTATGACAAAGGACCATGGGCAAAGGAGAAACCACTATCCTGGCAGGAGCAACGGACTCAGAAGAGAACACAGGACTTCTGGCACACAGTTCAGGTAGACAGGAACGCACCTGGTTATGATGGGAAATGTGCCAACAAAGCAGCCAGGGCCAAAGCAAGGCACACAGGCTTAGATCGTCAAGGAAAGGGGGTTAAGGTCATTTTGCCACAGGAGCATCCTGGACCTGCAGAAGTACTGACCAAGGTTAGAAGGACCAGCACAGACACTAGAAGAGAGTTGAGTATCAGCTGTGCCCTGAAGGTAGGAAGCAGAAAAGGAAACTGTTCATTCTACTAGACTTATGTTTCACATACCCCAAAACAAGGCCCAATATATAGGCCTGAGAGTGTGGTCCAAGAACATATGAGAAAAGTAAGCTCAAGCAGTATTTAAGAGTAGATGGGCACAGCTGCTGCTAATCCAGATGCACTCCCGGGAATGAAGGTGCATCTCCTAACTGCCGGACATGGTGCTTGATGGAGGTCGGTTGCTAGTTCTTTCCTAGAAGTGAGCTGGCTAACAAAACCAACCTGACCAAAGTCTTTCCTCCTCAGTGTAGGTAATACCCAAAGTCAGGTCAGACATACACAGAGGCCAGGCTCTCTCTGGGCTTCACAATGATTCCCGGAAACCTTCCTGTGACTGTGCCATGGTCCTGTTCCTCCCCTACCCAATTCTGCCCTTTTTTCCCTTCCCTTCTCTCCCCTCCCCCCATCCTCCTTTTCTTGGAGACCAGGCTCCTTGTGTTCCCTCAGGATCAATTCCTGAGTTCAAGGGATCCTGCTACCTCAGCCTTCTGTGTAGCTGTAACTACAGTTGTGTACCACCATACCTGGCTCAAACCTAAGAGTACAAATAATTACAGGTCAGATTGTCTTGAGAACAAAAGCCACAAGTTCTAAAGAACACACTCACAAACCATCCCAGTATTTAGAAGGTCAAGTGAGG